>JABSTR010001038.1:2810000-3030735 GCA_013339765.2 Haemaphysalis longicornis | reverse complement strand
TGGGCGGCTTGAGACAGGACGAAGAGACTTGTTAGCGCCGTCGTGTGCGTTTCTTCTTCGTCCTGTCTCAAGCGCTACTTAAGGGTGATAGCATTATCGCTAAAGATAGCATACCAGTGTCTTGGACTATAGGATGCCTACTCGAGTGGAAGACATCTTAGCTGAAAATAAGAGGAAGAACAGGAGTGGGGCGGGAGTGAAGCGGAGAACTGAACATCGGAACACGAGCAGGAACCGAGAGGCGGGAGCAGACGATTGATAAGACTGATTACCTTATGGTGGGATTAGATAAGGAAATTTGGTGGTAAATAATGCGTTCGGACAGCGTGGGGAATAAGCGAAGCACTAAACCCGCCGCGGTGGCTTTGTCAGCGGCTAAGGCGTTGTGCTGCTGAGCACGAGGACGTGGGTTCGATTCCCGGCGGCGGCGGCCGCTTTTCTGGTGGAGGCGAAAAGCAAAAACGCCCGTGTGTTACAGATTTCGGCGCGCGTTAAAGACCCCCAGGTGGTCAAATTAATCCGGAAGCCTCCACTACGGCGCGCGTCATCGCCTGCGTCGCGTCGGCGCGGTAAACCCTGCAATCAATCGAGAGAGGCATCCATCCTGCAGCGGACAGAAAAGGATGACGACGACGTCGTCGATGATGATAATGGTGATGACGATGTCGACTGTGGTGACGATTATGGCGGCGGCGTCTACGATTACGATGATGCTGACGACGATGATGATGGCGATTTGTGATTATGATAATGATGAGAGGAATGTCAAGTTAAAAGGACGAGGCTAATATTTTTGCCGTTAGCCGCTGACGTAAGGACACGGCGCACGGCGTCCCCAAAGGTGCGCGTGTCTCTTCGGAGTCTCTCCAGGCTTTCGCGGTGTTTTCGGCGGTGTTGTTTGCTAAGGACGGGCGCTTCCGTAGGAACCCAGGCATTACCAGGCTAGCCGCAGGCAACGTTCGCGTGCAGGGTCGTGATGTCACCGCGCGTAAAAACGAGCAAGAAAACGCGCAATTCGACGCATCGGAGACTTGCACTGGGAGGATATGTAGCCGGGCGCGACGAAGGGCGATGTTGCGCGGCGCTGTGAATAGGCGGCGACGCCCATCGCCATTCCTGCCGCGTTTCCTGAAGCGTCGGTGTGAGCACCCTTCCGCCTCCCTCGTCCCTCTTGTTTGCATGCGCCGATGCCGTCGGATTACCAAGTCATGCGACAGCCGTATACGCTGGGCACGCTTTGTTGTAATGAAAAGTCACTGCACGCCTCATGAGACAAAAAACCCGCGTTGTCCACATCGGATGGTTTTGATAAATCCACGTGCAGCGCTCCGTTCTTTAATAGAATAGAAATCACTCCACGCGCCTCGTGAGACGAAAAACCCGCGTTGTCCCCATCGGATGGTTTTGATAAATCCACGTGCAGCGCTCCGTTCTTTAATAGAATAGAAATCACTCCACGCGCCTCGTGAGACGAAAAACCCGCGTTGTCCCCATCGGATGGTTTTGATAAATCCACGTGCAGCGCTCCGTTCTTTAATAGAATAGAAATCACTCCACGCGCCTCGTGAGACGAAAACCCCGCGTTGTCCCCATCGGATGGTTTTGATAAATCCACGTGCAGCGCTCCGTTCTTTAATAGAATAGAAATCACTCCACGCGCCTCGTGAGACGAAAACCCGCGTTGTCCCCATCGGATGGTTTTGATAAATCCACGTGCAGCGCTCCGTTCTTGAATAGAATAGAGATCACTCCACGCGCCTCGTGAGACGAAAACCCGCGTTGTCCCCATCGGATGGTTTTGATAAATCCACGTGCAGCGCTCCGTTCTTTAATAGAATAGAAATCACTCCACGCGCCTCGTGAGACGAAAAACCCGCGTTGTCCCCATCGGATGGTTTTGATAAATCCACGTGCAGCGCTCCGTTCTTTAATAGAATAGAAATCACTCCACGCGCCTCGTGAGACGAAAAACCCGCGTTGTCCCCATCGGATGGTTTTGATAAATCCACGTGCAGCGCTCCGTTCTTTAATAGAATAGAAATCACTCCACGCGCCTCGTGAGACGAAAAACCCGCGTTGTCCCCATCGGATGGTTTTGATAAATCCACGTGCAGCGCTCCGTTCTTTAATAGAATAGAAATCACTCCACGCGCCTCGTGAGACGAAAAACCCGCGTTGTCCCCATCGGATGGTTTTGATAAATCCACGTGCAGCGCTCCGTTCTTTAATAGAATAGAAATCACTCCACGCGCCTCGTGAGACGAAAAACCCGCGTTGTCCCCATCGGATGGTTTTGATAAATCCACGTGCAGCGCTCCGTTCTTTAATAGAATAGAAATCACTCCACGCGCCTCGTGAGACGAAAAACCCGCGTTGTCCCCATCGGATGGTTTTGATAAATCCACGTGCAGCGCTCCGTTCTTTAATAGAATAGAAATCACTCCACGCGCCTCGTGAGACGAAAACCCGCGTTGTCCCCATCGGATGGTTTTGATAAATCCACGTGCAGCGCTCCGTTCTTTAATAGAATAGAAATCACTCCACGCGCCTCGTGAGACGAAAAACCCGCGTTGTCCCCATCGGATGGTTTTGATAAATCCACGTGCAGCGCTCCGTTCTTTAATAGAATAGAAATCACTCCACGCGCCTCGTGAGACGAAAACCCGCGTTGTCCCCATCGGATGGTTTTGATAAATCCACGTGCAGCGCTCCGTTCTTTAATAGAATAGAAATCACTCCACGCGCCTCGTGAGACGAAAACCCCGCGTTGTCCCCATCGGATGGTTTTGATAAATCCACGTGCAGCGCTCCGTTCTTTAATAGAATAGAAATCCCTCCACGCGCCTCGTGAGACGAAAACCCCGCGTTGTCCCCATCGGATGGTTTTGATAAATCCACGTGCAGCGCTCCGTTCTTTAATAGAATAGAAATCACTCCACGCGCCTCGTGAGACGAAAAACCCGCGTTGTCCCCATCGGATGGTTTTGATAAATCCACGTGCAGCGCTCCGTTCTTTAATAGAATAGAAATCACTCCACGCGCCTCGTGAGACGAAAACCCCGCGTTGTCCCCATCGGATGGTTTTGATAAATCCACGTGCAGCGCTCCGTTCTTTAATAGAATAGAAATCACTCCACGCGCCTCGTGAGACGAAAAACCCGCGTTGTCCCCATCGGATGGTTTTGATAAATCCACGTGCAGCGCTCCGTTCTTTAATAGAATAGAAATCACTCCACGCGCCTCGTGAGACGAAAAACCCGCGTTGTCCCCATCGGATGGTTTTGATAAATCCACGTGCAGCGCTCCGTTCTTTAATAGAATAGAAATCACTCCACGCGCCTCGTGAGACGAAAACCCGCGTTGTCCCCATCGGATGGTTTTGATAAATCCACGTGCAGCGCTCCGTTCTTTAATAGAATAGAAATCACTCCACGCGCCTCGTGAGACGAAAAACCCGCGTTGTCCCCATCGGATGGTTTTGATAAATCCACGTGCAGCGCTCCGTTCTTTAATAGAAAAACAATAGAAATCACTCCACGCGCCTCGTGAGACGAAAAACCCGCGTTGTCCCCATCGGATGGTTTTGATAAATCCACGTGCAGCGCTCCGTTCTTTAATAGAATAGAAATCACTCCACGCGCCTCGTGAGACGAAAAACCCGCGTTGTCCCCATCGGATGGTTTTGATAAATCCACGTGCAGCGCTCCGTTCTTTAATAGAATAGAAATCACTCCACGCGCCTCGTGAGACGAAAAACCCGCGTTGTCCCCATCGGATGGTTTTGATAAATCCACGTGCAGCGCTCCGTTCTTTTAGAATAGAAATCACTCCACGCGCCTCGTGAGAGAAACCCGCGTTGTCCCCACGGATGGTTTGATAAATCCACGTGCAGCGCTCCGTTCTTTAATAGAATAGAAATCACTCCACGCCTCGTGAGACGAAAAACCCGCGTTGTCCCCACGATGGTTTTGAAATCCACGTGCCGCTCCGTTCTTTAATAGAATGAAATCCCCACGCGCCTCGTGAGACGAAAAACCCGCGGTCCCCATGGTTTTGATAAATCCACGTGCAGCGCTCCGTTCTTTAATAGAAATCACTCCACGCGCCTCGTGAGAGAAACCCGCGTTGTGTCACGGATGGTTTTGATAAATCCACGCGCCTCGTTCTTTAATGAATAGAAATCACTCCACGCGCCTCGTGAGAAAAACCCGCGTTGTCCCCATCGGATGGTTTTGATAAATCCACGTGCAGCGCTCCGTTCTTTAATAGAATAGAAATCACTCCACGCGCCTCGTGAGACGAAAAACCCGCGTTGTCCCCATCGGATGGTTTTGATAAATCCACGTGCAGCGCTCCGTTCTTTAATAGAATAGAAATCACTCCACGCGCCTCGTGAGACGAAAAACCCGCGTTGTCCCCATCGGATGGTTTTGATAAATCCACGTGCAGCGCTCCGTTCTTTAATAGAATAGAAATCACTCCACGCGCCTCGTGAGACGAAAAACCCGCGTTGTCCCCATCGGATGGTTTTGATAAATCCACGTGCAGCGCTCCGTTCTTTAATAGAATAGAAATCACTCCACGCGCCTCGTGAGACGAAAAACCGCGTTGTCCCCATCGGATGGTTTTGATAAATCCACGTGCAGCGCTCCGTTCTTTAATAGAATAGAAATCACTCCACGCGCCTCGTGAGACGAAAAACCCGCGTTGTCCCCATCGGATGGTTTTGATAAATCCACGTGCAGCGCTCCGTTCTTTAATAGAATAGAAATCACTCCACGCGCCTCGTGAGACGAAAAACCCGCGTTGCGTTGTCCCATCGGATGGTTTTGATAAATCCACGTGCAGCGCTCCGTTCTTTAATAGAATAGAAATCACTCCACGCGCCTCTGAGACGAAAAACCCGCGTTGTCCCCATCGGATGGTTTTGATAAATCCACGTGCAGCGCTCCGTTCTTTAATGAATAGAAATCACTCCACGCGCGCTCGTGAGACGAAAACCCGCGTTGTCCCCATCGGATGGTTTTGATAAATCCACGTGCAGCGCTCCGTTCTTTAATAGAATAGAAATCACTCCACGCGCCTCGTGAGACGAAAAACCCGCGTTGTCCCCATCGGATGGTTTTGATAAATCCACGTGCAGCGCTCCGTTCTTTAATAGAATAGAAATCACTCCACGCGCCTCGTGAGACGAAAAACCCGCGTTGTCCCAAATCGGATGGTTTTGATAAATCCACGTGCAGCGCTCCGTTCTTTAATAGAATAGAAATCACTCCACGCGCCTCGTGAGACGAAAACCCCGCGTTGTCCCCATCGGATGGTTTTGATAAATCCACGTGCAGCGCTCCGTTCTTTAATAGAATAGAAATCACTCCACGCGCCTCGTGAGACGAAAAACCCGCGTTGTCCACATCGGATGGTTTTGATAAATCCACGTGCAGCGCTCCGTTCTTTAATAGAATAGAAATCACTCCACGCGCCTCGTGAGACGAAAAACCCGCGTTGTCCCCATCGGATGGTTTTGATAAATCCACGTGCAGCGCTCCGTTCTTTAATAGAATAGAAATCACTCCACGCGCCTCGTGAGACGAAAAACCCGCGTTGTCCCCATCGGATGGTTTTGATAAATCCACGTGCAGCGCTCCGTTCTTTAATAGAATAGAAATCACTCCACGCGCCTCGTGAGACGAAAAACCCGCGTTGTCCCCACGGATGGTTTTGATAAATCCACGTGCAGCGCTCCGTTCTTTAATAGAATAGAAATCACTCCACGCGCCTCGTGAGACGAAAAACCCGCGTTGTCCCCATCGGATGGTTTTGATAAATCCACGTGCAGCGCTCCGTTCTTTAATAGAATAGAAATCACTCCCACGCGCCTCGTGAGACGAAAACCCCGCGTTGTCCACATCGGATGGTTTTGATAAATCCACGTGCAGCGCTCCGTTCTTTAATAGAATAGAAATCACTCCACTCCACGCGCCTCGTGAGACGAAAAACCCGCGTTGTCCCCATCGGATGGTTTTGATAAATCCACGTGCAGCGCTCCGTTCTTTAATAGAATAGAAATCACTCCACGCGCCTCGTGAGACGAAAAACCCGCGTTGTCCCCATCGGATGGTTTTGATAAATCCACGTGCAGCGCTCCGTTCTTTAATAGAATAGAAATCACTCCACGCGCCTCGTGAGACGAAAACCCGCGTTGTCCCCATCGGATGGTTTTGATAAATCCACGTGCAGCGCTCCGTTCTTTTAATAGAAATCAACGCGCCTCGTAGAAAAACCCGCGTTGTCCCCATCGGATGGTTTTGATAAATCCACGTCAGCGCTCCGTTCTTTAATAGAATAGAAATCCACGCGCCTCGTGAGACGAAAACCCGCGTTGTCCCCATCGGATGGTTTTGATAAATCCCACGTGCAGCGCTCCGTTCTTTAATAGAATAGAAATCACTCCACGCGCCTCGTGAGACGAAAACCCGCGTTGTCCACATCGGATGGTTTTGATAAATCCACGTGCAGCGCTCCGTTCTTTTAATAGAATAGAAATCACTCCACGCGCCTCGTGAGACGAAAAACCCGCGTTGTCCCCATCGGATGGTTTTGATAAATCCACGTGCAGCGCTCCGTTCTTTAATAGAATAGAAATCCTCCACGCGCCTCGTGAGACGAAAAACCCGCGTTGTCCCCATCGGATGGTTTTGATAAATCCACGTGCAGCGCTCCGTTCTTAATAGAATAGAAATCACTCCACGCGCCCTCGTGAGACGAAAAACCCGCGTTGTCCCCATCGGATGGTTTTGATTAAATCCACGTGCAGCGCTCCGTTCTTTAATAGAATAGAAAATCACTCCACGCGCATCGTGAGACGAAAAACCCGCGTTTCCCCATCGGATGGTTTTGAAAAATCCACGTGCAGCGCGCCGTTATCTAATAGAAAATTCGCGAAGCCTGAATTAAATAGGGCAAGGCGTGAACCGCAGCGATGCGGGGGGATTTCTTTTTATCTAAGCACTGAAGGACACACCACAACGCAGTGTAATAGGTATGAAATTGTTTACTTAGATGTTTGGTCGTTGCTTCAAACTGTGCTAGTAGTAGGTCATCGCCATATCCATCTATATAGTCGTCTTCCTCATGCATGACTGGCGGGCCCGAATAGTTTCGTCCGCAGCCTTCCACATTTTTTCCAAAGTGGAACGTGCAAGCAAGCTCTAGAACAGGCGGCCACGGGCTTCGCGAACTGGGCGTCTGTAGCGCGAGCTGTCTTGGGCTCCCCCCCCCCCCTGACGTGTGGACTCGCGTGAACTGTTTTCTTGGTATTTTTTGCCTGGACGATGCCAGGCGCTCCTTGTAAAACGCGTGCAAACGTCCTTGGTAAAGGCCGGGAGTAACGATGACACGAGATTTATTGGTGTCGCCGCAAACGTTACATCAGCAGCAACAGCTTCGCTGTTAAAAAAGCTGCTGCAATGCTACGGTTCGAACCCGAGACACGCGCCATCCAATGTCGTTGGGCGTCACGCACCCAGGCTGATACCGAAACTAGTCAAAAGAGGGCACCCCAGCCTCTCGGCATAGATACTGCGAACGAAGAGCTGGTCCTTCCCGCCATAAACGACGAACAGCTGACACGGATCGAGCGACAGCGGGTGCTTTCTCGCGAAAGGCAGCGACGCTGGAGGGCCGATTCATCTGTGCGGCAACGGGAATCAGAAGCCAAGTGTCAACGAAGAGAGGAAAATCCCCAGCTTCGTCAGGCAGATAAACACAAGGTACTCACAACAACAACACAAGGGAAACTCTGGCGAATCACCGATCCTCACTTCCGACGGCTTCCACGTTGAGTGGATCCAGTTTTCTCTGTATTTCAAGGATTGCGCATCAGCCAGCAAAAATTCGCGCAGGGTACACGCGCATCCTTCCGAACCGTGAAGATGTCGCTAACCCCACAAGCGCTGACGTTGTCGTTTTCAAAGGCTTTATTACTTTTTATTTATAGAGGATTTATCACAAAGGTTTCATTCGAACACAGGTAGGCGCGGTGCGGCTCGAGAGCCATGGCGCTACGCATTTATGTGTTTTCTCTCCTAGTATTGAATTGAACTGAGTAACATTGGTTGAGATTGTGGAAGCCACATGGTCGTCGTTCGGATAGGGGAAGGAGGGAGGAGGAGGTGGCGATCAGTCAGTCTTGATCGGGGCTGGTTGGGCACGATGATGCGTGGTACCTTGAAAGGGGCGCGGATCTCATGCATTCCTTGCCAGGCCACTCTTAAAAAAATATTCGCCATCCCTCCCTAAAGAAAACTGCGTCAAAAGTGCGTTAAAACCTTCGCTGAAAGTTCGTTTCAATCGATCACCCAAACCTTCAAAGACCCAAATCGCAAACGTAAGAACGGACCCATGCGACGCTTTTTCACGCACTAATAACACGTCTACGAACGATCCAAAAGCATACGGATACGTGGTTGATGTACGCTTTCTTTATGATCCATGCGTGTATTGTCTTATCTGGAACCGTTCCCTTTTCTCGATTTTCAGGCAACCGTTTCTACAGAATGTAAGTCCGGTTTCACGCACACGACGTGTGTTCAGAGATCTTATCAGAGCTTTTCGGTCGTCCGACCGGTCTATGGGGAAATGTATTAGCTTTTTGACAGGACGCCAACGGCCACCACTAGGAAAGCTGTCGCTTTAATATATTGAACCGGAGTGTCCCCTTGACGGCCGAGTGTCTATGTCGCTGTACTCTGGAGGCCCAACACAACATTATGATATCCAGGGGTATTACTTCCGCAACTTCGACCGCCAGGTAACGGACACCACCAGGAAAAGGGATTTCAATGCACCTTAAATTGGACAATGGGTTCCAAGAGGATAAATGAAACACACAACGTGCCTGCGCCCTTCATGGCTCAACAGCGCTACAAGAGAAGATATGATGCTTTCGCATTCAAATCCCGTCAGCAGATATATCTGCCCGGATAAATTCTTCGTCTCTTTTTTTTTATATTTGCTTTCAAATAAGCTGCGGAGACATCTTCCTGATTGTGGTCCAAAATTCTCCGTAAACTGGCAGAAAAGCACCTTACCTGACAATTGCACCGTACACTATGAAATGACTTCCACCGTTAAGGGTGTAAATCACTGCGTATAAGCAGTGTCCTGCAATGTTTTTCTGGTCACGGAACTTCTGCGCAACGCTGCGGGAGAGCTTCATATGTGGACCAAATCTCCCGTGCTGCGGCGCTGCGCTCCCGATGAAGGAGAAAAATGGGCCGCGAGGGTGCTTAGGTACCTATATATGAGGGGCATGGACACGCGGTGGAGACGGAGTACCAGAGAGCTGACCAAGCGGTGCGGAAATTCGGTAGGGGAAAGTGGGGTTTACACAACAGTTAAAGAGCAGGTAAAGACAGCAGAGACGACAAAGTGGGCACAGAGAATGGAAGCAAAAAAAAACTTTGGAAACTTATAGGACAGGGAAACTAGAAATTAGTAAGGAGGGTTTTTATGATAATACGAGAGGCAGCTGCATTGCTCTTGGAAGCACGGGCGGGGTGCCTGAGAACCCGGGCATATACAGGCAGCAGGATGAAACATGTTCATGCTACGGCAGTTATCGGGGAACTATAGACCATATTGTCAGGGGCTGCACAGAGATACGACCACCGCGGGGTGAGGGGGAAACGACGTTGGCGGATGCTTTGGGATTTGGGGCAAGCGGGAACCTCAACTTCGAGGTCATGCAGGGGACGAAGAGCGACTGGAATGGTGGTGGATGAAAAGTAGGGAAGGGATGGGTATGGAGGCGGAGTAATCATACGGATGGCTATTTAGAACAGCGGGGGGAGAAAAAAAGGGGGGTGGGAGCGATAAGAGTTTAAAACATGGGTAAGGGGGAGATGGGGGGAGGCAAATCTATTAGGTTAGCTAGGAGTGGGGAGAGTAAGGCAAATAAAACAGGCAAGTCGGTTGCTGACAACCGACGCTCCGATTCAAAGGGAGAGGCACTAATAATCCTCATCATCATCATCATCCGGCGGCTTGGGCAGCTGCGGCTGCATTGGCAGTGAGTTGGGTCGCCATCTTGCTGTGGTGTTTGCTGCGCGATATGCCTCTGCTCACTCATAGCGAATCGCAAACCATGTAAACTCCGATGTGTCGGATGAGCTGCCAGCCTGGTTGCCGGTCTGGCTATCAAAGTACATAGGAAATGCTTCGGCGTTCTGCTTCCCTAGCGACCGCGAACAGTGGGGCATGTGAAAGTGAGACGAACGCTTTCAGTTTCGAGTCGCAGCAGGTGCGCGTGTGCGAGGAACCTTTCGAGTTCACGGATGTTTTCAAGCCGATGGGGTCAATAAGCGGCCGATTTTTGTATCTCCACCGCGAGAAGGCCCAAGCTCCGCTCCGCGTTGGCGCCATCCTTCGGATTTTCGAAAATCTGTCGGCGTATCTGACGAAGCCGGAGGCACGGTCGCGTTCACAAAGAGTAAGCCCACCTGCACAATGACCTCGATTGTCGTCACCTATCAGCGAAGAAACGGGCGTATGATTTCTTCTATGATATTTCCTTGATGTCTTTGATTCCCCTTCATACATCCCTGTATTGCCACAAACTTATGTAAATAAACGCTTGTAGAGCACAGCCATGGTGAGCTTGTGTAGCATCTTCTGTACTCGCTTGACAGCTGTCTGCTACGGCCAGCCACCGGTCAAGGAAGGAAGGAAGGAAGAATGTAGAAGAAAGGCAGGAAAGTTAACCTGGCTAGAGCCTAGTTTGCTATCCTGCACGTGGGAAAGGGGAAATGGGCAAAAAAGAGAGAGGAAAAAAACAGGAAAAGTTGGGCCAGACACGTATGCCCAGCACTGAGGCACTGACAGTGATTGACACTGGATGCTCTCAGTCTATAGCCTAGTGTTCAAGTTCGTCGCCCGTGGAAAACGTAATAGTTCCTTAATCGCCTTCTGAGCGGGTGACTGAGAAGGCCAGTGGCACGAATCTTCTCCTCCGGAAATGGCCTCCGAGAGTCTAAGTTCCTCAGTGCTGATGACAGCTTCTTCCTTGCAGGCGAGTAGCGTGGGCACTCGCATAAAACGTGACGTATCGTCTCCGATGTGCCACCGGTCAAAGCTTCCTGTCAACTGCGTTGTGCAGCCAAAATCGGCGGTGGCCACATTTTGATCATCCAATCAGTATTTCGAGTTCTGAAAAGCCGGGCATGGCTAGCTGTGCCTGCATGTTCTTTTTTAACTTGCCCTTTTGGTGGGTGGGTGGGCGGCAGCCGTTCTGCGTGTAAGTTTTTATCTGTGAGACAACCTACATATGCGCCCAGCCTAGCAGTCATCTAAGGCTGTAATATCCACCCCCCCCCCACACACACACACACCACGCGCCCGTTACGCTGGTTCTATTTCTGTAGCGTTTTGTTTTTCTACTGTCCGTGTTCGCTTTCCAACTGTCGATTTCTATTATCATTATATTGCCTCGCTATAAGTCACGCAGATGCAGCGCTAACCCAACGTGCTAACAGGCCCGTTTTGTACAGCTATTTGCTTAGCGCAAGATTTCACCGACGGCTGTATACGGTTTAATTCCGGTGATAGTTATCTCGTACCATCTGGGCGACAAATCAAAGGCTAGAGAAAAACCTAAAACGCCATATGATCGCCTTCCCAAAGCGAAAACTCAGCCGTACCTGTCGCAACTATCGCATAACTAGCACCTTTGCACTAACGAAAACAAAAACAGGAAAAACACCCTCCCAGGGTGTTTTGTCGTTTTTAACATGCACCCTATACTGTGAAATCATTGACACTTTTAGCGGTGTAAATCATTCACAGCATAAGGTGTACCTAAGACTAACACCCTTATACACTACAGAAAAAAAACACCCTTTCAGGGTGTTTAGTCTTTTATAACACCCTCACACTTTTGCAAAAACACAATAAAACACCCTTTTAGAGGGCGTTTCTTGTAGTTACACCTTTCGAAGGGCATTTTTATTGCTTTTCGGTACAGTTAGGGGTGTTAAAGACCAAAAGGGTGTAAATCATTTTGCAGAGTAGCAGAAACACAATACCACACCCCTCTTTAAAGGTGTTTTATGGTTAATTACACCCTTCCAAAGGGTGTTTTTCTTCGTTTTTGGTAGGGTGCAAGTGTGTTACTTAAAAACCAAAAGGGTTCAAATAATTTAACAGTGCATAAGAACGATTCGGTGTTAAACGCGGGAGATATTTGCTCCCCTGCACCGCACCTGGAGCGTTAAAAACTTCGAATAAAGCGAGAACGGCGAATAGAGCGATTTCTTTGTTGCCATGGTTGTTCCATTTCCGTTAATGTTGCAACAAAAAGATGACGCTATAACAGCCGCTTAAGCTGTTGGCTCGGTGCAGTCGCATGAACCGCGGTGCTCAACCTTTACGTATTATAACGTCGGCGTGGAAAACATCGCAGCGACGGGAGATAGGCGACGATAATAAACCGACCTAGTCACGTAACTAAATATATAAAAGGGCGGAGGGGTCGAGTTTCCAAGGAAAGTCACGGCAGCACAGCCGTCGAAACATATAATTTGCATGCTGGAGTATATGTGCACCTGGGTAATTTACTCGATTAACTAGGCCGAGTCAGTTTAGCGGTTCACTGCACCCCGTTCTCTGCATTCGCGGAAAACTGCTATGGAGAAACGTACCTTTTGTACTGGGCATGGGAAAGCTGTTTATGTAGGTTTGTCACGAAAGGCTATAATACCGAGAGGAAGGTTGTGAGAGACGTGCGAGTAATTTACTCCGAGTCAAATGGGGGGTTTTTACGCGTCAGTATACGCTGCGCCTGGGCTACGTATGAGACGCACCGTACACTCCTAACTTTTTTTCCTCCCATATACTCCCTAGAGGTTCTTTTTCGCCTGTCCTCTAGTGGTCCTCCTTGTAGGAGTTTTTTTACTTCATGAAACAGGGAGGTTTTGTTTACCTCCTCAAAACAGGGCGTTTTTAGGTTATAGAAAGTAGGTATTTAGGGAGTGTTAAGAAATGTTCGGGAGAATTTAAGGAGGTCAAAATGGCGTACTCTTTACTTCATGAAGGGCGTTTTTAAGTGATGTTTATGGAATTTTTAGGCGGTTGAATAGGAGCCTATTATGGCTCCCTTTGGAAGTACTTATGTTAGTTTAGGGGCGTTTTTAGGAGGTTCAAGGGAAGCATTTACTTCTTTTGAATGAAGTTTGACGAAAGCTTGGGGAGTTTTGTAGGCCTTCCGAAAGGAGATTTTCAAGGCCACAAGGGAGAATTTCTAGTTCCCTGCGGGAGCACTGATTTCACACGGTTTTTCTCGATTTCAGGTTTATTTCAAACGAACTTTCGCAGACAAGTTTACATGGTACATGGTGTACACAAGGAGGTTCCCAAATAAATACTTATGGCGACCTCATATTAGAAATCACAAATAGTACATTGCTAAATAACACGCCAGTTAAGAATTCAAGACAGCAATACGATGCTAGTTGAACAAACCGTAGAAACAATATTACTACAAGAACTGGAAATACGCGAAAAACAAAGATAGGCACAAACACAACCGCATGGTAACTGAAATCATTATAGAATACTAGCGGATCGAGAACGCGTCAGTACTTATCAGAACTTATCAGTACGCATCAGCGCTCAGTACACAGTGAAAAAAATGGCTGCAGTGGTTTACAACAACAAAAATTCAGTAGGTGGTGAAATAAGCGAGAGCTGTCTGCTATTTGAACAAATTGTAGAAACAATAATAATACAACTGGAAATACTTGAAAAACAGATAGGCACAAACACAACCGCATGGTAAGTGAAATCATTATATAATTCTAGAGGATCGAGAACGCGTCAGTATTTATCAGAACTTATCAGTACGCATCAGTACTAAGTACACAAAGTGAAGAAAAAATGCTTCCAGTGGTTTACAACAACAAAACAATTTTTCAATTTGTCGTGAAATAAGCGAGAGCTATGCAACGATTTGATATTGAAAGGTAACAAGCATTTTGTAGGTGGTAAAGGCACAAGAGATAAATGATGTAGGAGACAGACTGCAGTGAGATGGCTATGGATAAATGAGTAATATAAAGAACGAAAAATATGCTGCGGAAAATACCAGTGCGTTTTGATAAAGACACAAATACGCCAAGAAAAGTGAGCGAGTCTGACGGGTTAATTGCAATGATATAGAACAGAATGGGTGGTATCGCGACAGCTTCTTTAGAGTGAGAACAAAAAGCCATGAAATTCGTGTTTTTCGGATAATTTTTAGTTGATTCATTTCGCACCAGTTGCCAATATTATTTAGATAATTCTTTCAAGTTAAATTAGTTTGTTAATATTATTGCTTCACTGAAAAATAGCTGTATTATCAGCATACAAAATGACCCATCAAATATCCCCTTTTCAGTAAAAAAAGAAAAAAGTCAGAAATATAATACGGAATTTTTTTTGACTACTATCCAATGATTACAGGATTGAAAACAAAACAAATATTAGTGAGCGATATTGATGCGATAAAAGTTAATTAGTTCTAAATCCTTCACACGTGGTTTGGTGCAGGTAAGGTACAAAAAGGCATGTTCCACAAACGTTAGAGCTCTGTGTGCCTTCTTGGGATATTGAATGTTGAAAACCCAGAACGATGCAAACAGACTACACAGTACACCCAGTGAAGATCATGCAGTCAAGACACGCTGGCCATCGATGTGGAGGCTAACTTCCCCGTTCACGGAATGCAGGCAGGGAGTCAGAGGAACATCTGCCTGAAAAAGCAAAAAACGAAAAAAAAAAATGCCCCACACGTAAAATTCAAAACAGACACTATGGTTAAATGAACTTAATAATTCGGTACAGTAATAAAATTGTAAGGCCAGGTTCCCTGCGAATTCCAGTACCTAAATTAGGAATGCAAAGGCTTCATAAAACCAAGTGCCAGTACATTAACCGTCCTGGCTTTTGCAGCAATAAAAAAGATATTACTTCCGCACAATATACTCGAGCACATTTTTAAATGACAGTGAAGATAAAATGCAAGTCTCTGTAGGTTGATAGATTAGTTTTTGTGTTTGACTGAAAAACACTTTGGTATTGCATGATTTTGTTAACTGCTGTTTCTTGCTTTAAGATGCCAGCTTGCATCTATTCAAGTGAGTGGGCACACAGTTAAATATGGAAACCTTTACACTGCCTCTCCCCTACCATGGTGGCTCACTTTCATAGAAAAAGTGCAGCTTTTGCGAGCTGGACGGCAGTTGCAAGCCGTGGCAATACTCACTTCTGCTGGAGAGGCCAACTTTGTTTCTGAATGCAGCCTTGCCTTGTACAGCACAGCCTATCTTGCCTTAAGAACTAGATCATGTATCAGGATGTGTAGAAGAAAATCGTGTCAGCAAATAATGAATTCATGCCGGACAGGCACCCACTGTTTCAGTTATATTTGCAGATACCTCCACCTATTTCCCTCCTGGTGTTACATCCAAAGCTAATTTGTTAAGGCTTGTCTCATCAAGTATGGTCATCTGTCATAACACAGCTATAGTCATACAGGAAAGTCCTTCACTGGGTCAGAAAACACTTTATTTTTTTACAGTAGTAATAAACTAGGCGACTCAGTCATCCGTATTCTGACACCTTAATATTCTGTGTCACCGAGCTGACAAGCATGATTGGTGCATAAGGTGATTTGTAGCCGCAACCGTTACTACAGCCTTGTTAGCTAACGTAAACCTCGTTCATGGTACCAAATTACTTGTGATTGCATGGCAATAAAAAAAAACAGCTGAACTGGAAACGCTATTCTCGCAAACTTACCAACGCTGCATGCCACACACACCTGCCTTAGTTAATTTACCGTGATTGTAGAAGTTTCCGTCACGCAAAACCACAGTGCACTTTTTGCAGCTGCAAGCTCCGTGTCAAAATCGAATGTCAGATGAATCGAGTAATTTTTGTGTATGGTCTTACTATTGATTATGACAAAGTTATTACCAACAAAAGAAGAGTGTGTGCATTGTTCTTCTAAAAAAATGATATCCTTTTTTATGCCTGGCAGAGTTGTGTCATGCTACGGCAAACTCGGTTCTCTTCCATAAGGGCATGAATTTGTGTTTTTAATTACGTGGCCTTAGCTGGCGACTGACGGGCCCCGATTGTATACAGACCCCTCATTATCATCCGAAAGGGAATAAAAACATTTCGGTTTCGAACCACGTCGCCGTCGTGGTCCACACTATATGCATTTAATCGTTCGATAGGCTCATAGCATCTTTTACGCATGTCACCGTTTCCTTAATAGGGTACGCTGTTAGATGTGAAGAGTCGACTCAAGCGAGCAAACAACCCCACCGAATCTACAGGGCACAGTTTTCGAAGGGGGTGGCCGTCTGATCTGCGGCTTTCGCCGACCAGAGCGTTAAGAATGAGTCAGAGCCTTGAACGAAAACAACACAAAGACTTATATTTGGACAGGCAAGCCATCAGGAGCGTTAACAAATAGATATTACAAAGTAGATCAGTTAACTACAAAGAACACGAGCAGTTCGATGCATATGAGAGACAGAGTCCCACAATATTCACCGACCGGGCCCGACGATGCACCGCTGTCGGAGGCGATTCGGCTACCTGAGTAACCGTCACGTTGCTTTGAAACGACGCCGCGCGCGACAAACGATTTCATCTCGAATGCCCTGTTACAAACCGGCCTACAAAAGAATGCGAATGCGTACCCCAAAAGCCACAAACAAGTACAATAAAACGAGTGTGCGCTTTTTTCTTTGCCCTTGCGTGTACGTGCTGTGTGGGGCACGGGTACTTCGCAGTTAACCCTATCCAAACGTTTGACAAACGCATCGACTGATGACAGACCACTTACCAGCGAGCTGTCCACAGCTGTCGCCGTATCCAAATGTTGTTAGCGGCCGTTCGTCGTGTGACAGGGGCACATAAAAATCTTTCCACCAAATGGCACTACTAGTCCTTCTCAAATAAGAGAAAATGATGGCCCAAGGCGAGGCGCTTGAAGCTCCGGCCGCACCAAGTCACCGGCCGCGCTGCATGGATAGCACTATACGCCTCGAGCGCGGCCTGTAGGGGCGCCACTGAAATCCTCCTAGCGGCCCGTTTCGAAAGCAGCCGCGGGAGTCTCCGGCCCGTTCCCCAGTGTCACCGCTGCTTTCGGGGCCCGTTCACGACTGAGATTTAGCGTTTGTAGGCGCTGGAAGCACATATTTATGTGGAGCAGTCACTCTGTTCGCAAATGTGGTGTGTTTACGAGAGTGTAAATGTCTCTGACGCGATCTTAGTCTGGTACATTCGGTCTGTACACGCGCCAGGTGTGCATCACAGATCGGCGTCGCGAAACCGGGATATGCATATGGAGATGATTGTGATTCCACTGCCCTGAAATTTAATAACGGTGTATCCGTAAGCATAGGTTTCCTCAAATGGTCATGCTATGGCTATACACTTCGATGTAAATCAGTTTTGTGTGCTTATATAACCTAACGGAGCACTCATACCTGACAGCACGCCAATTATGCTTGCCGATATCATACGTCAGATATTGACATAAATTTTACGAACATTCTACGAAATAAGTACGATAGATAATCTAAAATTATACCCGGTATCAACGCACGACAAAAAAATTAATGCTGGGGCGTCTTGTCGTGAGCTGAGCTCCCGCGAAAATTCATTTATGCTACATATATCCTCCTCGATCAGCGCGGAGAAGGGCTTCTGGAGTAATGCGCGCCCGCGACTAAACGTTTCTTCGAAGCATAGTCATGTGACGCAGGGGGCCTGCACAATCTAGCACAAACGGAAATCAGAGGGCCTTATCAGATATCCCACTCTTCTAACGGCACCTTTTGTCAGTTGTGAACTTGTATACCTAAAAAATGCGTCCGCCGAGTGATCAGCTGTTCGCTGAAGTCTAAAAACTAGAGTGAGGTGGACTCGTAGCTTGTGTGTGTGATTACTAAAATGTTCATTCCTTGATTTCGCTCCGCATTGGTACGCAACGATAGTTAAGCGTCTCCTCCTCCACCCTCCGCCCCTCCCCATGTCTCGCGTAATAGTAGTGCATTTCGCACACTAGTTGATCTCGTGAGTCCTACAAGGCTTAAATTTAAACGAACGTCTTTAGCATTTCAGAGGCTGCACTGAGTTTTTTTTTTTTATTTCCGTACAAGATATTCTGTTTCTTCCGGACTTGCAGACCATTTATTTTTTCGTGGTTTAATTAACTTTTCTTGGTTCTTGCTATAAGGCATGCAAGAGTGTATATGTTTCACGAAGCACAGCCTTGGAATATACTAAACATTTTCGCGTGGCTTATATTCTTAGAGGAACAAGTTATTATCAGGTATTGGGTAATCACATCCCCGAAATTTATTTTTGTACGACGTATATATTCGAAACGAGGCCGCATTCGTTGTCCGCGCTGCAAAACGAAACACACCTCTCACGGTGCCAGTATCAGATCTAAACGAGGCTACAATAAAATTCAATTGTTCTGCACGTATTCGGAGGTGACGGCGGTGGTATGCTGCGGCCGTCGCCGACGCCCGTAACAGCGGCCAAGAAGGGCACAGGACCGCGTTCCCAGATAGCTATTGTTGGCCTTTGAGCACCGTATACCAAGACGCAGCGGCTTTTGAAGTGCCCTAAACGTACTATTTACTTACAGACGTCCCCATACCAAGTTTTTTAGTGCACGGGAGTGCAAAAAGACGCGAAAGATAACCAAAACACTGCATGAGCCACTATCAGCCGCGCAGCGCTAATCCCGTAAACGCCGCAGAGAAGCGACGGCAGGCGGCGCAGCGATCGCAAAGCTCGAGGCGTATGGTCCCTAGAATATAATAGCACGGAGGTTGTTTACATCCGGGCAGCAAGTCGTGCCGCCAGGGCAAGTTGAGTCGCTGCAGTCGGGTGCGTTGGCGCGCTGGCACGAGAATTGAGATGATTACCCCAGATGATTGGGATGATTACCCCAGATGGGGAGTTTATTGTGGACGTGGTTGTATACAAGGAACCGAACGCCATCTCACAAATGGTGTTAAGTCGTTCTAAATCCTCCCTTTTGCTACACGGATGGGCAGCGGTACTACCATGGAGGTTCGTCCACTTTTTTAGACCATGCTTAGGGAGTACATTTTTTGCTATAAGTACTTTTCAGGGCACATTACTTGATTAAAACTCCATTTCCGGCTAGTTTGCGTTTACAGTGTGGAAGAATACGGAGCAATTTCGACCACCTAAAGCTATTTAACGTGCACCAAAATACCGACACAGGTGCGTTTTTGTTTCTCGACTCCACGAAAAAAATAAAGAAAAAACCAGCCGCCGCACACGGGAACCGAACTTCCGTCCTCATGATCAGTAGCACAGTGCCTTTATTTTAGTAAAAGTAATTCTACTGCAAGTCAAATTCCGACGAAAGAATTAGGACTCACACGAAATCCCCCCCCCCCCTCCTCCGCAAACAATACGGCTCAAGGAAACCTTCCACTGCCTTCTCAAATCTTTTCATTCAAGAAAAAATATACTTTCAGGGCACCTAGACAATTCTTATAAGTTGTGATACGAAGGAATTACTGTCTAACTGAATCTGCTGAGTGCCCCTCCGGGCTTAGCACTGCAAGTAATGCTTTAGTTTTTTCTGCACACTGTAAATTGATTTACACCCTTTTTTGTTTATAACTAACACCCTCACACCCTATGAAAATACAAAAAAACACACCTATCAACAGGGTGTAATTACGAAAAAACGCACTTTAAAAAGGTGCATTCTTGGATTTTTGCTAGACTGTAAGGGTGTTATAAGCGACAAAATACCCTTCAGGGTGTTTTTCTTTGTCTTTTTTCTCAGGTGTAAGGGTGTTAGTTATAGACAGTGATATACACCTTTGGGGGTGTAAATGATTTTACAGTGTAACACCCTTTAGAAGGTGTAATTAACAATGGAACACCCTTTGAAGGGGTGTATTCTTGATTTTTTGCTAGGGTGTAAGGTTACTATAAACGACGAAACACCGTTAAGGGTGTTTTAATTTGTTTTGTTTTTGTTTTGTTTTTTTGTTTTTTTGCTGGGATGTAACGGTGTTAGTTCTAGACGGTTAAATATACCTGCAAGGGTTTAAATAATTTTACAGTGCAGGGTACTTGCGTTGTACTCGCGAGGACAGACCCACCTTTCGCAACTGCCGAGGTTGCGGCCGGCGACAATGTGGACGCTTCGACTACATAGCGGTTACGCATACTGCCGCCGTGAGCGGCCTGGCTGGCGGGTGATTGTGTCGCCGCTGAGTGAGGCTGATACGTGCTGCCCTTCAGGCGTGTAACACTGTGCACTGTAAAATAATCTACACCACTAAGGGTGTAAAGCCCTCTCTATAATTAACACCCGTGCACCCTAGCAAAAAGGCGAAGAATACCCTTAAAGGTATTTTGTCGTAAGTAGTGAGTGAGTGAGTGATTTATTGATACAGAAAGTGGAAAATAAGTGGACTGGTGATATTTTGAACTCATTTGGAGTTCACCAGCGTAAAATCCAGTCCGGGGGAAGGGTAGAAGGGGAATGAAACGGGATAGGTGAGAAAAAATGGGAATATAGAAAGAGGGAGAGAGAAAGAGTTGTCGTAAATACACCCTTACACCCCAGCAAAAGCACTAGAATGCAGCTTTTAGAGAGTGTTTTATCGTTAATTACACCCTGTGAAAGGGTATATTTTTGTTTTGAAAGGGTGCAAGGGTGTTTGTTATAGGCAGAAAGGGTGTAAATCATTTTTGCAGGGTAGGCGCCTAGAACGCCTGAAAAGGGGAATTTTTAGACCTACCACTCGTAAGCATGCTGCCAAAATGAATGGTAGCAACCAAGGGCGTAGCCACGGGGGTTGTTTCGGTGTCAGAACACCAACCGAGGCTGTGACTTTCCCCCTGTGTCCTCAACGCATTTCAGTCTTTTATTCACCACGCTGCTCACCCTCAGCATCGGTATATTTATATGTAAAAAACAGAATAAGAAGATCAGATAAGAAAATGAAAATGAAGTGATGTTTGCACGCAGGTTATCTGTCCTTTCGTTTCTTTTTTTTTTTTTTTTGCCGGCGAGGTACAGTCAAACCCGGCTATAACGAACCCGGATAGAGCGAATTATGCTAGATATCGAACAAAAATTATTCAGTTACGGAAATACATGGGAAACATATTCCTTATAACGAAGTTCACATCCGATATATCGAACTCTGCGCGCCTAGAATGGCCGCCGAAATGCATTATCTCGAGCGTCGATTGAGATGTGGATTGGCCGCGACCACAGAGCAAGAGCCGCGACTGAGACATTGCGCCTCGCATGAAGCGACGTGACGCCCAATAATTTCAGTAACTGTTTCCGGTGCGCGGGACTCGCGACGGAACCCGCCCAGTCAGCGAGTCCGGACCAAGACAGCAGCATCGGTGAACGGTGGGATGAGCTCGCCAACGTCTCCGATGATGTAGCGAGTGAAATCCGTCCGACGCTTATAATAAAGCGCTTTCGGCAGTCGATGTGCTCCGCCAATGCTTCTTAGATTCTTGAGGACGCGGACTCGAACTGGTGCAAATAATGTTTCGTGTAGAGAATGCTATGCTAGTTGAAGCCGGCAAAACCAAAGTTAAAACAAAAATCACCGTTTTTTTTTTTTTTGCAACGTGGGCGGTAAAGGCGGAAAGTAGCTTTATTACTTGCAATAAATGCATTGTTTTGGTACGGTAATGGCTACTGTACTGTGTCCTTTCTGCATACGCGGATGGCGGAGTTGGGAGGGGGCGAGGGGCTCCCACGGATTGCGAACTCGTAACAATGAGTTCGTTATAGGCGGGTTCGGCTATATCGAACTATTTGATATATCGAACTAATCGCGGTGCATATTGCAGTTCGTTATAAACGGGTTTGACTGTATAGCGCACCGTGGAAGATATTTCTGGCTACGCCACTGCTGGCAACGCTGAGAATAAGTCGTTCGGCAACGTACGCTTAAGAGAGGTGTTTGAAAATGTCGAGAGCTAAAAGAAAAATAAAACCTAGCCTTTCCTATTCCTTAATGCGGTTTTCGAATCCCGGATTATCAAACACTAAAATTAGTAGTGGCTTAGCTCGACTATGCAAGGATATTCGTAGCGTGAGCTAAGGTTCAGCTGGTTATTCTTGGCTTTCATGGCTGTCTAGGATTAGCTGATTATCATGCTTACTGCTGCTGGAACGATTTTCAATCCAATCCAGTCCAATTCAGTCCAGTCCAATCCGATCCAATTCAATCCAATTTAGTCGCGGCGGCGGCGGTTCCGGCGCGCCAGCTGTGCGCCGCGAGACGTCACTGCTCCTCGCGCATGCGCAGCACGGCTCTCCACGAGCCACGCGAAACTGCTCAACCTCGGCCAGTGTAGCTCACGCTACAAAGACGCAGCTGTTTGTATACGTACGGTAGTGTCACGTTTGGATACTACAAGGCGGCGACTTCGAAACTTCAGAAAATCTAGTGCCAAATTAATATTGTTCGCACCAGTTTGCTTAGACATTTTTTTGTAGCTACGCCAATATATACGGCGCTGGCGTTCATGTGAGCTAGAACTTTACAGAAAGGGGTTGACTGTTCTTTTAACGTTAGCTAGTGCTAATGCTGAGCCTAACGACGCGTACAGCAGCGTCAAACTCAGTGTGCGTCAAGCTGCGCGTGCCTGTAAACGTCGTTAGATCTCGAAGCGTAACGTTATGAGTTTAGGAAAATCCTGGAAAGCGTTGGTTAATGCACCGTAGCAAATACCATATCCAACGCGTCGCAGATGATGGGAGGTTCAGGAGCCGTTTTTGCTGCTTCAGACGCCGGCTTCATAACTCAACGTGCAGTTTAATGTTGTCGCATTAAAGTGTGCTATGACACTTTGGAATGCGCGCGCGTGGGCAGCTGAACTTCGCCGAAACGGCGTCGCTGCAAAAGCGCTAACGCTCGTGTGGAACGTCGCAACACACTGCGGGATCGCTTTGAATGTTTTTTGTTTTTTTTAACATGGACACTTTCCTCCCATTTTTCGAGAAACGAAACTGAAACAGAAATATTTTTCGTGCCATTATCTTCCGCTTTACGCCGTCTCCTCATTTTACCTACGCATCGCCAATGCAGTCACTTCATCTGAGTAGTATTCTTATCTTATTTTCTTCAGGAGTGTGTCTAGAGTGCCGTCCGACGGTCCTGTAAGCACTCCACTACAGCGACGTCCACCGGCGTTTTGTAACAAAATTGCCGCGTCTGGCACTGCTTCGCTCTCTATTAACGTAACGTAACGTAAACTAACTTAACATAACCTAACGAACAGAAAAAACCATGTAAAACACCAAAAACTAACCCAAGACATGGAAATTTTAATTGAAACTAAAGATGTAAAAAAAGAAAAAAAGATGGCAAGAGCCGGACTCGAGGTATACGAAACTGGAAGTTAAAACGGAAACTCTACGCGGAAGGCGCTCTACGCGGAAGGACTGGACGCCATTTGTTCCATTAAGAATATACACCTCCTAATATCGGGGAAAACGAGAGAGTATAGCAAACACGAGCTTTATCGAAACTGCTTCGCTCGCGGAAAACGCATTCTGCACCCGTCACATCTTCGGTGCACCAGGCGCAGAATCCTCGCGCATGAGTTAATCGACCGTAATGCGTGTCCCCTGTAGATCGACGGCCAGAAGACGCGACGAGAAGCAGCTGGTAATTGCCCTCCGAACCTTCTTTGCGCGCAAACAAACCTGCCAACACACAGCGAGTCGTCTTCGATCCTCGTAAGGCGGGCGAGCGAGGTGTGTTTGTATCGCTCGCGCAGCACCACCTCGGCTACCGTCGCCGCCTTTGACGCAATCTCTCGGTAGCATCAGACGAAAGCGTCGAATAGTAGAAACGCCGGCAGTCGCGCCCGCGTCGATTTCCCCAACAGCGCCACTGAAAACTAACTGGTAAGATGAGAGCGCATTAACGGTACAGCGCCGAAGCCGTCATTCGTAGATGGGAAGGTTACCTTTAATTCCTTGGAGGAAATGCTTGGGGGCGCTTGTAAATTCCTTGACCGATGTGTTTGTTCCGGCGCACGTGGCCTCTGACAATTATCGTCGAAAAGGTGCTGCTAATCCTTTATCACGCGTTGGCGCTTCAAAACCGAACGCATATGCTGAGTGCCTACCGAGGGGGAAGACGTTTAAAGCTGTATAGGCAAATATTTCCGCGAATTGCGCGAAGGTTGCCTTCGGTTAATGGCCGAAGGGTGTCTGCGGGGGCCATTACCGGCGCGAGGAAACTACGGCGAGAAAACCCAGCATGCGGAATTAAATGACGATTCGAGACGTTGAATGAGTCGGAAGGGCATGGCATGATGAGGGTATAGGAACCGAAACCAAATTTAGGCATCACCCCGACACGGCTATACGACTCCCGTGAGGCACGCCGTATAGCTCACTCTTGGGGAAATTGACTGCCGAATAAATACCCGCCGCAGTGGCTCAGAGGTTAAGGCGTTGTGTTGCTGAGCCCAAGGACGCGGGTTCGATTCCCGGCTGCGGCGGCTGCTTTTCTGGTGGAGGCGAAAAGCGAGAACGCCCGTGTGTTCTAGATTACGGCGCACGTTATTAAAGATCCCCTGGCTGTCAACACAAATCCGGAGCCATTCCACTACAGCGCGCCTCACATCCCAAGCTTTCGTTCGATGCGGTAAACCCCCAACACTTGAATGTCACTCTGGAGTAAATTACTTGGACGTTGTTTTCAAGCGAAGCTCTAGTGCCCTCGCTGAAGGCGTTGCGCGCCAATACGCCCTTCAGGAAAACTTTCTCCGACGATGATGATGAATGATCATGGGTGAAGTGAAAGAACAAAACGCTTCCCGTGGTCGCAATCGAACCTTAGTCCATCGCGTTATGAAGCCGGCCTCTATCCGATCGCTCCTTTTCGACAAGGTCGCAGCGGTTGGGAAAACCAAAGATTGTGTCACGAGAAGAATGGCGTCGCTCAGCGGCCCGTAAGGCTGTTAACCACAAGACGTTAGGCCTAACTTCCCATTTTGAGGTTTAGGACGTTAGGCCTAACGTCACATTTTTTTGGGTTTAACACCTCCAACCGGTACCCACTCTAAAAAATTGGCCGCGTATCTGCTCCTTTCGTTGCAAATGTCGACGAAAGACGATAGTCGATTGGCGCCCCTGGCAAGTGAATGCCTCCCTTCTCTTTCCCGCTCACCTCTCCTGCTGTTCCTCTGCCGTCTCGTTCCTCCCAAGATAACACACTAGAGGTTTGCTCGAGTCAATTTAAATTTACCCCGTTCCACTGCTCCAAGTCGGGTGCCACGATGCCAGCGCTGCCGTACGGCGGAGACGCGCGTGAATCGAGGCACCCCACTCTAAGGTTTATAGAACCACGTTGACCTACTCCACGGGTGTTCCAAGCGAAACGCGGACCGTATCTAGTGGAACCTTCCGTTGCTGTTGCCGCTTAATTTCTTAAAATGCCGCCAGAAGCTATAGTGGCGCGGGCGACAGCAGGCGACGGCGGAGTGAATTTTTTTTCTGCAGTGGTGTAGTATTTCATTTCACAAAAACCAAGCATCCGTGAATTTTTTATAAAGGAACACTGCAAATATCACTTATGTATTATTTTTTGTTGTCTTATATTTGCATAATGCCTTGTTCTTGTTCAACAGTGTTGACAAGTATGAACATTAACACCGGACTTAGACGCTTAGATCCGGCTGTGGGTATATAAGACTACGGCGCAGTTTCTCTTTCACTTCAGCCGGGTAGCTGAATCGAGTCACAGGTTTTACAATGAATTCTCTTTTCACACACACATCCAGCGGTGGTCCACTCGGTTTTCCATGCGGTAAACAAGCAAATAGAGTTGTCTATTCTATCCTATTGATTGTTGTATTGATGGTGAAGTTTTGTCGGGAACTGTCGAGGTTTGGATCTACAGTCATCTCTCGGTGTAATAGTGGTTCTAGTTGTGTGTGTACTTGTGAACTGTGGAGATCTGTATAGTGAACTGTGTGTAGTGAGTGGTGTGATAGAGTTGTGAAGTGATACATGCAGTGTGTATGGTTTCCTGCTTGAGAGACTTTAAAGCAAAGCTTTCTACCTCTACCAGCCAACGGTTCTTTCGTAGAGTGAGGGACAATAAACTCCCAACGCAACTTGGGGAGGCGGCGGCGGGGGGCGGATGAGCATGCTCACCGGCAGGCGCGTCGGCGGTACGGCTTTGTCGTCTGCTTCAGTGACGGTTGTTTTTGGGCCTGTTTTGGCGCAGCTTCGCGTACATTGCGCGCTTCGTTCGCATGGCT
The DNA here is from genome assembly GCA_013339765.2 of Haemaphysalis longicornis. Classification (NCBI taxonomy): domain Eukaryota; kingdom Metazoa; phylum Arthropoda; class Arachnida; order Ixodida; family Ixodidae; genus Haemaphysalis; species Haemaphysalis longicornis. The sequence continues at coordinate 3,004,356 of JABSTR010001038.1, read as the reverse complement.
CGATTAACTTGTTCGACAGCACCTCCTGGGTAACCCGGACCCGACGGAATTAACTGGTCGTACGATAAAGATACGTTAAGGATTGGTTTGCAGGGCGGGAAAACAAAATGTAGAGATCACATACAGACATCTGGCCACCAGAGAAACGTTATCTTTTGCGCACTGCTTGCCACGAATGGGACTCCGTTCTCTAAATTGATGAATATGAATTCAGATGTGTTTTCAGAGGTACTACAAAAGGCGGAAGGAGAAACTAGTGCTGATAAATAGCGATTATAAAAGTTCTCTCCGCTTTCTTGCTATTCTCGAACTTACTAAACTAACTAGTTTAAATAGGGATAAATGGGAATCACTAAGTTCATATGCAGGATGGTTTCGGTGTCTACGCTTGTGCCGCGCGGTGGTGTAGCCCCGAGCTAGCACATCAGGATGGCTAGGTTCCGCTGCCTCACCCTTCGAAAGACGCTCCGCTGCGTTTTCTTTACGCCGACGCACGGCCGGGCTACGGCGGCGGCGTCCACCGCTTTAGCCCGGCCGTGGCCTACGCTGTTGTGAATTCAATTGACGTCGCATGGGCAATTGTTGTGGGTGTCGTTTAAAGCTTCGTTTCCCAACCACCTTCACGGCGTGGATTTGAGCCATTTTTTTATATATAAAATGCTTGAACAGGGCCGGAATTCTCATTTTCATGCGCACTTCAAAGTGTCCATTTTGAGCAAGCCGTGATTGCCTGAAAGCAGACGACCCAGATGTGACGCGTGCTAGCAAGGCGGGGCGTCAGTTTCTGGAAATGTCATGGTCACAGGCCTCGCTGGCGCGACTACGTCATAATCGAAACGGACGCGAAACGGACATTTTAGAAACGGACACAACTCATACGTCCGGCTTAGGCCTCTGTGGCATAAGCGAACCGCTACGTGCTTTTCGGTGCACGCTACGAAGGGACATTATCCCTTCCTGGCCCCAGGAAGAGTTTTGCATTGCATGTAGTGAAGCTGTCGTCCGTACAATTAGTACACGCCGTTAGTACACGCCAATTAGTACGCGGCCGCTAGTACATGCCGTTAGTGCCCAACATGACGTTTTTTTTTATTCATCTGCTGGCACTCCCCCACGCTTGTCGCGGCGCGCGTGACGGCACTCATATCTTTTACGCCGTGTTTCCGCCATACAAGATCGTTTCATGCAGATGCTGCACGTTCTATTCGTTCATGGCAGCACCGAATCGTGCCAGACGGAAAAGTCAAAAGTCAATAAAAGAGGCGAATGAAGCTTATCTTCAATATCAATTACAGCTAACCACACGTCGACACCTCATATGCCGAACTCCGAGCGCCAGCGACCGTTGCCAAAACGCCCCGTTCCCTTCCGTTTCAGTGGTGAGCTCTTCTGCAACGCACCAGCGGAGAGATATGGAAGCCTGCGTGGTGGTCGTCTCAAAGCCACCTTCCTTGAAATTCGATACGAGGAAGAGCATATTGCGGACATGGTTTATATCTTTAGACTTGGGCCGAGAAAACGAACACGCTGCTTCTTTTCGTCAAGTGACAATGTGATTTCGCGCCGAGCCCAAGCATCCCCCCCACCCGCCCTGACTTGTCGGTGCACTTGCTGGTGTACTATCTCACCTACATTCACAGCACCCACCGTTACCAACCTTTACACCCCACCCTTTATTTTTTTCTTGGATAAATTATGAAATAGCAGGGGCGTCGGAACGAACCGAGTTAATTTTGTGACAGCGATAGCATAAAGCTGGGGTGATATGCTTCGGAAGGATCAACAATTGTGCGAGTTGGTATTGGTTGAACATCTTCGAATAACAGCGCAAAAACACAAGACACTAGCGGAAGAAAATGACAGGACGACGCTTTGTCTTTTCTTATCCATCAAGACATTTATCGGAGCTGTATCGGATGTTTTTGCCCGTTAAAGCTGCGACATCCATGGTGCCCTAAGCGCAACTGACATTCCTTTTCATCGTAGTTTTAGGTGTAATTTATCGCGCTACCTAGAAATTATCCCTGCCTGTAAAAACATCGCGATGAAGATTCGCTACTTGCGGATGCGGCCATATCAAACTATTGGATACATCTGAGCAGTGTGGTGCGTCCTGCAGTTCGTTATGCACGGTTCAAACGGGCTGTAAAACCCGCCTAAGCCGAATTTCTCGTAAGATAAACCCCCATTTTGAAGACGAAAGCATTTAGTGCCCTATTCTGCGAAAAAGCGCCGTTGTCGTTGTTGTTTTCCGGTGAAGAAAATGGCCGCCACTGCAAAGAGTAACAAATCGGCCGCGTATCTGCTCATTTTGTTGCAAACGTCGACGAAAGACGACAGTCGTCTGGCGGCCCTGCCAAGTAAAGGCCTCCCTTCTCGTTCCCGCTCACCTCTCATGCTGTTCCTCACCCGTCTCGTTCCTCCCAAGATATCACGCTAGAGGTTTGCTCAAGTCAATTTAAATTTACCGCGTTCCACTGTTCCAAGTCAGTTGCCTCGTTGCCAGCGCTGCCGTACGGAGGACGCGCGCGTGAATCGAGTCACCCAACTACAACGTTTAAGAACCCCGTTGCCTTACTCCACGAGCGTTCCAAGCGGAACGTGGATCCTATCTAGTGGAACCTTTCGTTGCTGTTGCCGTTTGATTTTTAAATGCCGCCGGGTAGCGCGGGCAACAGCAGGCGACGGTTTTCTGCAGTTGATGTAGTATTTCATTTGCTATCGCAAAAAACACGCATCCGTGATTTTTTTTATAAAGGAACGCCGCAAATATCACTCATGTATTGATTTTCTGCCTTACATTTGCGTAATGTCTTGTTCTTATTCAGCAATGTTGACAAGTATGAACATTGACACCAGTTTTAGACGTTAGGTTTGGCTGTGGGTTTATAAGACCATCGCGCAGTTTGTTTCACCTTGGCCGGGTGGCTGAATCGAGTCACAGAGACAGACAGACAGACAGACCAAAATTTTTGCGTTCAAGTCGCTTAAGAAAGACTATCGTCTTTAAAATAAAACACGCATGTGTGATCCGATGGCACTTGACCCCGGGTCTGAGCAGTAGCAACCCAGTGCTGCGCCAAATGCGCTATCTCAGCACTTTGGGGGTGGCTGAACAAAAGTTGTTATCGTTGCTGTTTTTATCTTTGCGCGGCATTCCCGCTTGGGTAGTGGCCACAAATTGATTGATTTGATTGATTGTAGAGTTTAACGCGCCGACGCAACGCAGGCGATGAGGCGCGCCGTAGTGGAGGGCTCCGGATTAATTTTGACCACCTGGGGATCTTTATCGTGCGCCGAAATCTCGTACACACGGGCGTTTTTGCTTTTCGCCTCCATCAGAAAAGCGGCCGCCGAGTGGCCACGAACCAGAAGCTTTGAAGGGGTTCACAACGTTCACGAAAATATCAATTGAAAACGTCAAAGTTGCAGAATAGTGCGTCCCGCGTGACACCTGAGAGTAATGGCACGCGAGTAGAACAGGTCACACGAGCCACGCAGGACCCCGATACTCGGACAGTTGTGGCGCGTGCCATTCTGCTTGCTGGCGTAATTCGCGACGTAAGACAAGCAAACGGAGGCGAAGGAATAGACGCAAACAAGGTGTAGCAGAAAAGAAACCGGTCGACCAAATTCCTGCCAAAATGCAGGAAATGAAAGAAAAGAATCAGGCGCAGAAAAGAAACAGGAGTGGGCATTGGATCGCAGCAATGATGCCGGCGGCTGACAACCCCTTTTGTCTTTTTGTTCAGCTGGCTGCAATCCTTGGAACGCGCCCTGCTGCCTGCGCGGATCGACTGCGACTGGCTCCTGAGATCTACGCATGTCCCTTGTTTGACTCGTCACCTTGCGTCGATCATGGTTGGCCACCTTGCGCAACATTGGAACCCTACTACGCGGAATCCAGTGTGACATCGTCATCAAGGCAGATGGACCAAATAACCGGCTGGCGGAACCCTTCGCCCTTCAGTGGGCATTGGGTCGCAGCAGTGATGCCGGCGGCTGACAACCCTCTTTGTCTTTTTGTTCAGGTTGGTCCCGCACCACCCCTTTTTTCAAAACGCTCAAACAACCTTTTTCTGCTGCTGTTCCCATGCCCGAGTGTTCTTACCTGCACCGTTGTAGAGTGTGTTTTTGTTACTAAAATGTTGTTTGTCAGCGGAGACGTTGAGCTCAACCCTGGTCCCCCGAAACAAGACCCTAGCAAACAGAACAGTGACGTTCTTCTGGCTATTCAAGATTTAACAAAACACCTTGACCAACGGCGTGACACCCTCATTAAATCCATAGACGAAGTGGAAGAAAACCTAAAGTTACTTGAGTCCAAAGTGTTAGATTTGATAACTCGGTTAACTGATCTAGAAAAACGAGTCGATTCGTTTGAGGAATTTCAAGACGGCCCTCATGTGCAGAAAATGGTAGCCACCGCCGTTCGAAGTGAACACGCTTCGCTCCAAGCGCGTCTGAATGAGTTCGAGGATAGGTCTCGCCGTGAGAACTTGAGTTTCTACGGAATTGAAGATTCAGCGTGTCAGAAACAAGGGCCGATTCTGAAGAAAAGGTCCGGTCAATTCTTACCTCTACATTAAACTTGCAGCTACCTGACGAGGCTATTGCGCGTGCTCACAGGCTAGGAACGTTTTCCCCGGATAAAACTCGGCCCGTGATAGCACGTTTCACTTCTTTCAAAACTAAAGATAGTGTTTTGTATCAGAAGTCTAAGTTTCGTGACACAGATATATCAATCAGTGAAGATTTCTGCAAGGCTACACGCGCCCCCCGGAAAAAACTAATCGACTTCGCCAAGGCGACTGGTCACAAATTTTCTTTTAAATACAATAAAGTGGTTATTGGAAATGAAGTATACACCTACTGCGCATCTTCAGATCGCGTGTGCGAAATAGAAACGAACGCAGTTGACCCCTCAAATCCTCCTAATCGCTTTGATGCTGTCATCAGCAGCCGATCTTCTCAACTGTAGCTAGATGCCAACACAAGTTGTAATACCTCTAATCCTGACTGTTGTTTTTTGCTTTCTAATATCAGAAGTGTTATGAACAAGCGTGATGCCTTGTCTTCGTTAGTAAACACGTGCCTCTCTGATGTGGTAGTTTTGACCGATACCTGGCTGTCGTCAAAAGTAGAAAACCGTGAGATCCTGCAGTGCGACAAAAAATGTTCCTTTTTTAGGTGTGACCGTGGCTTGCGTTCTGGTGGCGGTGTCTTGATCGCTGTTTCAGAGGAATTCGTGTCTTTTAAAATTCCCATTGTATGTTCCCTTGAATTGGTGTGCGTTCGAATCCGCACAAATCACAAAGATGTCATTGTTTGTGCATGTTATCGCCCTCCGAATGCGCCATCTGGTTTTTCCAATGATTTTCATGACGTCTTAAGCAACTTGCACGTGAGGTTCCCCGCCACACCAATTCTAATCCTAGGTGATTTTAAGTTTCCTGATATTTCGTGGAACAGCTCCCATTTATCGCCTGGCTCTGGCTCCTCTGAAAGCGCCTGCTTCCTTAACACATGCGCGCAATTCAATTTAACGCAGCTTGTTATGTGCCCCACTCGCATTACACACACATTCAAGTGCTTCAACTTTAGACTCAGTTCTAACTTCTCACCCCGATCTCGTGCAATCGCTTTCTGTTTTGCCAGGCCTTAGTGATCACGAAGCAATCGTTTTCAACCTCCCCTGCGCATCGCCCCGTAAACAAAAAAGTAAAAAGCGATTCAGGGACTACAGTAGAGCTGATTACGGAGCCATTAACACTGAACTTGAACATTTCACCTGTGTTTTTCTAGAAGACTTTCCCCAAAGATCTGTCAACGATAACTGGATTCTGTTTAAAAATAAAGTTGCTGAACTTGTTAACAAGTACATACCACTACGCGAAATTGCAAGTAACAGTGAATCACCGTGGTTCACGCCAACATTGAAACGCTTGTCCAACAAAAAAGAAGCGTGTTTACCGCCGAGCCAAGCGTTCTAATTCATTTGAAAGATGGGAGGTTTACAAAAATGTTGCCGATGAATACGGGCGTGTTTTATCCACGGCAAAGGAGTCCTTTTTTCAGCAAACGCTACGGTAAATTCTGCAAAACAATCCCCACAAATTTTGGCAGGTGGTAAACGGGGGCGATAAGAAACAGATTGAACTTACCACCGACACGGACGAAGTAATTTCCAGTGAGCACGTTTGTATCGCCCTTAACCATGCATTTTCTTCGTTCTCTACGAGCACTACTCCGACCGACCTTCCAGGCGTTCAAGCTCGCGACTTCACGTTGAGTGGGCCGGCATACGCAAGTTGATCCAAAATTTAAAAATTTCGTCGTCACCAGGCGTCGGTGGTATTTCTTCCAAATTTTTGAAAAACACTGACGTTTATTCCTCAATTATACTGTCGAGACTTTTCGATCAGTCATTAGAAGAGGGTGTTCTCCCAGAGGACTGGAAGGTGGGGAAGGTGGTTCCCTTGTTTAAATCAGGAAGCGCTCATAGTCCCGGGAATTATCGCCCCATTTCACTAACCAGTGTACCATGCAAACTTCTCGAACATGTAATTTACACTCACGTCGTGAGTTTTCTTGAAAGTAACGCCTTCTTTAGCATTCACCAACACGGGTTTAGGAAATCTTATTCATTTGAGACACAGCTTCTGGCCTTCACTAACGATTTATTGTCTGCCGCTGATCGTTCATCTACTGTTCATTGTATCTTCATAGATTTTTCAAAAGCATTTGATACCGTCTGCCACAAGTTACTTCTTCTGAAACTAAACACGCTAAATATCGATGCTAACGTCTTAAAGTGGATTGAATGTTTCTTATCTAACCGTACCCAGTTTGTAACTGCTAACGACCACTGTTCACCGACTAGCCCTGTAACGTCCGGCGTTCCGCAAGGTTCAGTTCTTGGTCCCTTGCTGTTTCTTATTTACAACAACGACTTACCTAATGACATTTCATCATCTATCAAACTATTTGCCGATGACTGTGTAATTTACCGTGAAATCCGGACTAACGCAGATAATCTTGCCTTTCAGACAGACCTGGATCACATTTCACCGTGGTGCGACGCATGGTTAATGAAGCTAAACGTTACTAAATGCAAGGCTATGCGAATTCCCCGTTGTATTTCTCATAATGTACCGTGCGACTACACACAAAGCAATCTCGATCTGGTTTCGTCCTACAACTACGTTGGGGTGTATATTTCTAACAATCTCTCTTGGAACACACATGTCGACTACATAACAAATAACGCGAATCGCACTTTAGGTTATCTGCGCAGAAACTTTTCTTTGGCTCCGACTAACCTTAAACTTTTGCGTTATCAAACATTAGTCCGACCCAAACTCGAGTACGCGTCATCAGTCTGGGATCCACATACTTATTGCCTAGCTGACAGCATCGAGGCGATTCAAAATCGCTCTGCCCGTTTTATCATGTCAAACTTCCATCGTACGTCCAGTGTTACCTCGATGAAAGCCAATCTTCACTTACCCACTCTCTCACTGCGGCGTAAAATATCTCGCCTTTGCCTGTTCCATAAGATTTTTCATTGTATCCCGTCTCTTAGCAACATTCTCTTCCAGCCCCCATCGTACGTTTCCTCACGCAACGACCATCAGTTTAAAGTGGGCGTTCCTAGCGCCCGCAAGAATTTGTACTTTGAATCATTCATTCCGAAAACTGCAAATGAGTGGAACCACCTTCCAGCCCCTATCGCTGCTATCACTGACTTAACTTTGTTTAAAAACTCCCTCTTTAACCATTTCGCGTAAATTCGCCATTTCAGTTACGCTGTGTTTTCTCTTGTTAGCTTTTGTGTGGTGTGTGTGTGGTGTGTGCGTCATTCAAAGACGCAACCATGTTGAACATCGTTGTAACAACCACCCTGCCTCTTTTTCACATCACGCAGTCTTTTCTTTTTTATGGTTTTCAGACTGCCATTGTGTGCATATAATTTTGAACTGCTGTATTTCTTGATATTTTTGTTCGATGTATACCCGCTCCTGCCTGTAATGCTTCGGCCTTGAGAGTAAATAAATAAATAAATAAATAAATATGCGTTGTTTCAGACACGGAGTTTACAAGAACCGCCAGGCTTCCTTTCGCCTTAAAACCACATAAGCAGACTTTAGTGCTCCAAGCAATTTTTATTGCGGACTTTTTGGCTTCGTACCAAAGTAGTTTGTTGTAGCTATAAAGCAAAAGAAATACAACATGGCAACTAACTATTTGAACAGACATGTGGCATAGAGAAGAGGGATACATTACAAATGGCAGTTCTGTGATCCTTTGAAGAAGAGAAAAAGCTATCGATAGAAATCTGCGCTAGCTTTGCGCATCGCCTGTAGCCAAGATAAGAATATTTCCCCCTATTTCTTACCCCTGTGTCCTGTAACCGTTCATTAACGGTGTTTCTTTACGAGGACATAACCTCGACCGCGTTACGATAGGGTTTAACAGCAAATATTAGTGTATTCCGATCACGAGTCGACCCCTCAAATGGAACAGCCTAGAGCTTGGCCTTTTCCTCATGCTCCAGTGGCAAGGCCGCTCAGTACATCGAAGAACTGCGCTTCTTACCTACTCATTTTCTAGCTCATAAGTTGCCGGGCTGACAGGCGGCTCTTGGTTCCTTCTCTCTTGCTTGCTTGCTTGCTTGCTTTCTTTCTTTCTACCCGGCTCCTTTCTTTCTTTCTTTCTTTCTTTTTCTTTCTTTCTTTCTTTCTTTTTTCTTCCTTCCTTTCTTTTCTTCTTTCTTTCTTTCCTTCTTTCTTTTTTCTCTTTCCTATTATTTTCTCCTGTCTTTTCTTCTTTCTTTCTTTCCTTCTTTCTTTCTTTCTTTTTTCTTTTTTCTTTCCTACTTCCTTTCTTTTCTCCTATCTTTTCTTCTTTCTTTTTTCTTTCTTTCTTCCGTTCTTTCTCTCTTTCCTTCTTTCTTTCTTCCTTTCCGTCTTTCTTTGTTCTTTTGTACCGGAGCGTAAACATTGAACATGGCTCATGAACCTTCAGAATATTGACGTGAATTTATCTAATTCTCATTTAGTGCTGCATCGATCAGTTGAACCAGTATAATTGAGTATTTGCTACGTTAGAGAATTTCGAAAATGAACCTAAGCTCAAAAATTTCTTTTGCAGTGCGCAGCCAGAAGTGGCGAAGACCGGAGATGCCGAGCGGAACGCGTTCCGCTCCCCGCTATGACGCTCGCTTTCCTAGCGCAACTCGCAACCGCAGCGCCGCGGTGGCGAGAGTCGCGGCCGGCCGCCTTCTCTCCACGGCCGCGGCGGGGAGATACGGAACTGAAACTAAAGCGTGGCAAACTGTTCGCATGGCGACGCAGTGAAACATCCCCCTCGCGAGGGGCACGATCAAATGCAGAGCATTTCCGGGGGCGCACGACGTTAAGTAGTTTGCGTTACGTTAATGTTGTTGCGCTTGTGGCAACTGCTGACGAGAGAGCGCTCGTCAGCAGTAAAATTGGCAGCCTCGGCGCACGTTGAGTCCGAGAGAGGGGAGAGAGTGTCCTTGAAGCGTGCCTGGGCGCGCTATCGAATGTTGATCGCGCCGATAGCGAAACGTCTGAGCCGGGCATGTCGAGGCGAGCGATGCGGACAACTACGGACGCCAAGAACGGGTGACATCGTGAGTTAAAGAAATGCTCTGCATTTAAAATGGCTGGCGGTTATATACTCCCCAATGCGAAACTTGTGCTCAGCGCAAGCTGCAGTCCTCTCGGTCACGGCGCATATCTGCTGCGTCGCAGGAAGTGATCGCGCGACCAGCGAACGCACGGCGGCGCGCGCTACTCTGCCGCTATCTCGCAGTGGGTCGCCGCCGCCGAGCATGTTGTTGCAAATCATGGTTGAACCTCCCGCGCAAAGTTCACGTGGTTCGGATGAGCCACGCAACAAGGAGGACGCGAAGCACACCCACCGGTTGCCTCCTTCGCTGTTCAGCAGTCACTCCTGAGTTCCGCAGTGCACTGATGCAGCACTCACTCGTGTGTTCTCTCGACGGCAGCGATGGTACGCTTATGCGTCGGCGGCGCGAACTGCGTCTCAGGAAGGGACAGCGAACTGCGTCTCGAGAAGTGACCGCACATGACCATGGCGGCTATGGCAGCTATGCCGTCATCTCGCTGCGCTTGGCCGCCACCCAGCCCGTCTCACCGCCTCCTCCTCACACTTTCGCCATGCGTCGCCGCCGGGGAGCGTCTCGTGCGGGCTCAGAATACTGCCCTCCCCCTTACTCTTCCGCCACACTTTCCTCCGCCGTTTTCTTGCTGTCTTCGTTCGCTCAGTTCCAAAGCGCTGCGCGCTAAAATTATCAGTGACCCCGGCGTCTAGAGTTACCAAGTATTACCTTAGCTCCCCTGACGCGCTCAATTAAATTAATAATTCCAGAAGTTAAACCAGTGCGAGATACATGATTCGTACAACCAGACCAACCTAGAACAACGGCATGAACACCACCTTCTTACAAATGACTGTGTTCATCATCATCACCATCATCGTCGTCATCATCATCACCAGCCTATCTACGCCCACTGCAGGCCAAAGCCCTCTCGCATTAATCTCCAATTACCCCGGTCCTGTTATAACTGCGACCAATTTATCCCCGCAAACTTCTTGATCTCATCTGCCCATCTAACTTTCTGCCGCCCCCTGCCACGCTTGCCTTCTCTAGGGATCCACTCTGTTACCCTTAATGACCAACGGTTATATTGCCTTCGCACTACATGTCCTGCCCACGTCCATTTCTTCTTCTTAACTTTGCTAAGTAAGGTGGCTGTGTTCATAGCAGCATGGAAATACCGGAATCTGCAGTGTCTTGCTGTGCAAAGGGGCATTTCTCCTGCGCGGAGCTCGCAACGCACGCTGCAAAATCATGCATAGTTCGACCCTGGTAGAGAAAGCGACAGTGTGTCCCGTATTGGTTTAATTTTATATGCGTCGCCGAAAGGCAGCAAACCCAGTGTACTGGCGAACGTTTAAAATTGGATCACAGTAAGAACCATGCATTTATGCATGCCCGTAAAAACTCCACGAAAATTCTACTATTCGAGAGGGTAGCCCTGATAGCTTTATATTTAAAAACTTTGCAAGCCCAAGTTAGGAAGCTTCGTAAATCGTTGAAACTGAGACATTTTTTTGCGCGCACTGAAACTGTGTAGAAAGTTTATTTGTTAAGGTTCTCTTTTTCTTTACAAAAAAAAGTTTACCGCGGTTGAATGCGGTTGAACCAAGTTTCTCCAGCGAGAGCTTGATTTTCGTGCCGCGAGCGCGCAATGAACGCGCACGCAATTGCCCCGCGAGACAGAACAAAGACGCTGCTCGGCGCAGCGTCTGTGTTTTGTCTGCCTGTTCACTGCATGTTCACTTCGTGAACATGCAGTAAATGCGGGTGCAGCCAGTACCTCCTTGTATCATTTTCTGATGGCACGCTCTTTTACTCTTTCCCTTATTCCCCTCTCTGTACCCATCCCCTTAAACAAACGAGAGATTAGCCACTTTCACTGCGCAACCACACGAGGCGTGACCTTGGCTGAGCTAGAAGGTCAGACGGACGCTGCCAGGAACGAGCCTGTTTGCTGGGCTTAAGACTTTGTTTAACCTGAACTGCACTGAAAAGTGCTGACTGCCTCTATTTTGGCCTCAAGTACACCCCTAAAATGTATCTTGCATATCATCGACATTTTACCCGAACTTTACTGCGGTGCACTCAATTTTCATTGACCAAAGGGGTCATGAAGACAAAAAACAAATCCCGGGCAATCTCCACTAAAGTGAAACCTGGGGAGGGGTGAAGCATTCAGTGTATAAGTGTATTCTTGGCGCCTTGGCGTTTTTGCAAACGGAGATGAAAACGTTGGGGAGTAGAGGTATACAGCTTTGCTGTAAAAGTCTCGTGTCTTTCAAGCACGAAGCGTTCTAGCGCGAGGCGTAAACGAGTGTCCCGGTGTTTTTTTAGTACGCGTTTCGAAGCGCTCCAGCGCGAGGCGTAAACAAGTGTCCCGGTGTTTTAGTACCGTGACTACATGGGACGACAGACGACGACGACATGAGACGCCGACAGCGCCAGATCCTAAGGGGCTTCGCCCCTAATACAACTTCTTTTAATTTAAAAGAACTAGGCTTCAATACCTCACTCAGTCTCACTGCAGCCACGAACGACGTGTCTTTAAGCGAAAAAAAAAACGCAAGTATTGGAACACTTTCGAATTTCGCGCTACAGATAGGGGGTGTGGGCTGGAGTGACGTAATATGGGCCAGCACACAGAGCATAATTTTCAGTGTTTTAACTGCACATTAAATTCAAGTGGTGCGGTAAAACTGAGATAAAGGCCCAACTGCGATCGTCCACTCGTGTCTCAGCGATGGTTTAGGTCGACGGCCTCCAATCGCTCAAAGAAGAATCTATGACTTCATAATAAGGTGACCGAAAGTGACGAGGGAGTCGCCACTGCTTCACATATTTTTTTTATTATCTCCATTATTTGTTCCAAGTTTGCAATAAAATTGCTATCATTGTTATCGGGAAAAGGCAGTCTTTCTAATGAACCAAACTTGTATTTTGTCTTCACAACCCCTTTAAGCAGGTGAAGACTGTAATGTTCCAACTTTTTTCTACGATTTTTTTTGTACATATTTTGTTTCTGTAGTGACTATATTTTGAGCTGCGGCCCTCGCCATCCCCAGATAACATTTATGGGAGGGAGGCCTGCGGCATCAGAGGGTTTGGCCCTCTGATTAAGACATTTGTTGCCGTTGATTGTACCGCTCAATCAATTATCAATGTTCTCTCTCTGTCGCCCTCTACAACCCTCCCTCTCTCTCACACACACCCTCTGCGTGTATCCGCATTGCTTTTAATCTCCAGAATCGTGTGGACTTGCCGTTGCCGTAGCCTTCGGAAACGGCATAGAAGGCAGCCATTGCCATGCGATGGCTTTCTCAAAAGCTAAATTCCTAGTCAGCGATTCAAAAACGGCAATTGGGAATTTTGCAATGGGACTCGTATCGTCCAAAGCACTTAAGCACTCGGCTTCAAACACCGGAGGAAGGTCCACATCGCATGGGAGCCTGCGCATTCTTGTGTTCCCTGGAACTAGAACGCTCACGATGCGGCTAGGCGTTTGACTGATCCAGCCAGTCGCGCCGGTGAAACATCTGAGCACTTCGGAGGGACCGCGTGATCTCGTACAGGAACATAATTAACCACAATTAACAGTTAACCACACGGACATAATTAACATAATTAACCACGTTGGGCGGGTTAAAGGCCACCACCCCCCTCCCCCCACCACTCACAGGGCTCTCAACAAGCTGTAGTCTGTAGCATGGCGCATCTTACAGACAAATACGTTCTCCAATCCGGTCAAGTACACTCACTATTGCCCCGGGCTTTGTAAGAGCGAGCGTAAGCTAGGTCCGGGTGCGTCCGGGTAGCGCAGACCTACGCCATATTATTTGGACATGCCCCCAGAAGCAGAATCATTCAGGTGATTCTTTATTAATTAAGATCCATGGAGTAGTTGAAGACTGTTCCACGCAGCTCAGGCCTGGACGTTCAAACTCGAGTTGTCCGAAAGGCCGAAGACGCCGCAGAGCCCAAGGGCTCTTTGCCGCCGTCGGAAGGGGGCGAAGGGCCCCCATTTCATATACCCTTCAAAACCCCGTTGGGCAAATGAATGTTGTTTCTCTCCCTCTCTTCTTATCTCTAGCTATATCCGTCCCTTTTCTGTCATCACTCCATAGGCCGCCATCTTAGTGGACGGAATATTATGAGAAGGCATATGTAGTTCATATAGCAAAAAAAGGCAGCGCCGTCCAGCGGCAGGAATAATTCCCATTGGCTTCATGCGTCCTGCGGTTTCATTCGCGCTCACAAATAAACGGAAAAAATAAAGAAAGAATCAGAGACCCTTTGTTAAGGGAAAGATGGTTGAAACGCGAAGCGTTCTGCCGTGCGACCTGAGTGGAAGTCAAAGTCCAAAATCCAAACTGCTTTGACCGTGTCGTAATGGCGTAATCCTATATACGTCGGCTTCATAACCCGAGTGACACAGGTTCGATTCCGACCACGCGAAGCATTTTCTTTGTTGTGTAAGTTGTGTAAGTTGTCCATTGTGTAAGCTGTCCTTGCTGCAGCGCGTTTTGGGTGCGACGCTTTGGGTTTTGGACTTCGAATTTGGACTTTGAAGACACTGGCTTTCGACTAGAGAAAGCTTCGTCTTCAACCATCTCCTACTACACCTACGATCATCATCATCTTCAGAGAAAGTTGGCTTTCCTGCAATGCGTTTCGATTTGGGTGGTCACTATCAGTGCAGCAAAGAAAGCTTCGCTTTGAAAAACGCCCACAAAGGCGTCATCCTTGCTATGGGAACCAGCCAAACTGCTGGGCCAGGGCAGGGGGTGGGGGACACACGACTACGGCCGGCCTGAGGACACGTGACTTAGAGGGACAGACAACCGATTTTTGTGGAGTACATGTCCTCTAGATCATATGAAAGCCAGCGTTTTATGTAGATTGGTAACCAAAAAGAATTTCTATATAAGTTGGCGGAAATACTTTCTATTTGTTTGCACTGAAGTTTCTGACGTCTGAAAGGTAGCGCCGTGCGGTGTCTAAACGTGTCACTACCGTTCGAACGCACACAGCTCCGTTTTGCTTCAATGCGTGATTCGAAAACTTCATAAAGGAACGACAAAGAGTGCATTTTTTGTTGTTTTAGCTGGGAACGAGTATTCAAATACCTCTTTTCAACTCACGCACAGTTAAAAGTATGTTACCGCACGGCTGACTGACATTGTTGCCAGCATTCGTCTTGGCAGCCAACGTAAGGATGGCTGATCTCAAAATTCTGCTTTCCGTCGTTCTAGGGCGCTATCGGCAATTCGAGGTGTGTTAAGTACAACCCTTATATTTTGGGATAAAGACCTTATACTATTCAAAAATCGGTTGTCTGTCCCTTTAGGCACGTACAACGCCGAACTTCGCACTTCGCCCGCTCCTCCTCCTCTCTGCCCCGACATCGACTGGTTCCACGTTTACATCTCCTTCGACTTAGTCTGTGGCGGCGACGGATTCTGCAGCCGTATGCACGCTGTCAAATCGCGAACGAATCTCGAAAACACCGCGCAGCACACCGTTGCTTCCGCATCTTCCAAGAAACGTCCTCCACAAATATATTTTTCTTCTGTCATCTCTGTTGCTTCGGGCACGATTCGTGCGAAGGCGCAGCCTTGAGGCCACGCGCACAGGAAATAGATGAGCTGCCAACCACTTCCTCTTCATTCCAAAGTCGCGTAGGTTACTTTTCCTCAATCAAACGCTCGCTGAGAATTAAGCCAGGAAACGGCGGATGAAGTGAAATCAAAAGTGAAGTTCCCCTCCGTCTAACGACGACGATCGCTGAAACGCGAAGCTTTCCTGCGTGCGAAAATCAAATGGTGGAGTGCGAAATGCACACCGCTGCAATTAAAACCACAGCGTCAATGATCAAAGAGCAAACTGCCTGCGAGTCAAAGCACAAACTCTGACGACAGTCAAGTAATCGCTCAGAAGAAAGCGGAGCGCCCCCCACCTCTCCCCTCCCCGAGACACCTATAAAAGAGAACACGACACATAACATACCACCACATAACGTTGTAGGAATCACTCACGCTACATAACATACTCCCACATACACTAAAGGAATCAATGAAGGTACAAAGTCCAAAATCCGAACTGCTTCAACCGTGTCGGAATGGCTCAACCGGATGGACGTCGGCTTCATAAAGTGAAGGAAACAGGTTCAATTTCGACCATGGGAAACGTTATCTTGAGGCACTTGTGTGAAGTTGGCTTTTCTGTAGTGCGTTTTGCCGTGCGCCGGAAGCAATCAGTGAGGCATAGCTGGCTTTAGAAAAGAAAAAATCGTTAACCTCTGTTTTTTTTTTTTTTTTCTTTGTCGTTCAATAACCAGATGGCCACTGTCATATCCCCCACGGGTGCATGCAGTCGTAAATGCACACGCAGTGCACCTACGCACCGCTTGTCAAATCTCCCAGAGCAGAAGTGTTCACGCAGGTTGAGAGGTGTCACTTCCTTCCTCGCTACCACAAGCGCAAACCCGTGGCTGTGGCTGCGGCGCTGTGCGGCTGAGATCAAGGATGTGGGTTCGATTCCCGGCCGCGGCGGCCGCTTTTTTGATGGAGGTGACAAGCAAAAACACTCATGTGTTCGAGATTTCGGCGCACCTGAAATATTTCCTGCAGGTGGTCAAAATTAATCCGGAGCCCTCCACTCGGCACGCCTCATCGCCTGTGTTACGTTGGCGCGTCAAACCCCCGAAATCAAATCAAATCGTGTGCGCGTGCCTCGCGGCGACCGCCGAGCGTCCCCGCCGAGCACCGGGGCCCTTTAGCAAAAAAAAAAAAGAAAAAGAAAAAAAGAAACTGGCGAAAACACCGAGGAGCGCCTCGCGTTGCCTAGCAACCAACAGCGCCACAACTGGCGCAGATCCTGCTCCACGGGACATCGACACGACTCCAGAAGCGCCGCGCACGCGTCGTGCACGTACGCGCCACCGCTGCGCCCCAGCTGTCGTCAAGGGCTGCCGCGCATGCAATGCTTGGCATGAGGAACACGACGATATCGATGCGTATGACGATTACTACTGCAGCACAGTACAAAGCGACGACGGGACATGTAAATAAACAATTTCAAACTTGTACAAATGCGTGGAGATGTGTCCTTCAGTGCTCACGTAGAAAAAAAGCATGCAGGTTCACTATGGTTCAAGATCTGCGCGACTTAGTGCAGGCTTCGCCGTTTTTTATTGTGTTCATCGAATAAGGACCGCGTCAAGACATCACACACTAGGTGGTGTTGGTCAAGACCGGCAAATTGTATGTGGGAATGGGCGATAATTCGATTTCTGACGACTCACAAGTTTTGGTTGCGAGTGCGATGCGCAGCTTCAAAATTCTCTTTGGGATAGCTGAAGTGAGGCCACGCTATTGGGGTGCCCGGACTGGTTCATAACTGCGAGCCAGTTTTTTTTTTTTTTTTTTTTCGATCCCAGCAACAAGGTATCGTGGCATAGAAACTTCTAACAGAGACTCTAAGCGCAAGGTCGTGTTTGAAATTTGGCAGCAGTGTGCAAGCCTCTGAACTAGCTACCGGTGTAGCGAAGGTTCAATTTACTTGTCCAACTACCCGCTTGAATCACCGCATTTCAAGCAAAAATGGATCAATGTCGTGGTTTTCCTTGTGATTAAAACGGCAGCATGTACGCTGCGCCATTCGCATCCCCAACTGTCCTTTCCGCGGTACTAGTCACGAATGCCTAAACAACTGCGAAAGAGTACGGTCAACTTCTCTTTCGCGACTCTCGTTCAAAACTTTACCACCTGCGATGCGTAAAAAAGACATATTTTGCAGTCTTAATCGCTCAACTTGATCAGTCGTCACTCCGTAATTTAAGGAATTTATCGTTCGGTATAGGGAACAATGTGTCCCTAGATGTGTACGTCACGACGCACCGTTATCGCCATCGTCATGAACAGCTCCTTACACTGGACGCCCCGAGTGCAGGCTTGGTGTTCTGTGGTCAATACATACGGGGCTAGACTGGCTGCACAAGTGTAGCGCCAGTGTAGTTTGAAAATGACACTAGTGTGACGGCACCCAGCGCCTGACGTTAGTGAGGAGCGGGGTAACGTACGTTCTTACGAGATTGAGGTAGAACGACGCTCCGTGTCCTTTAGTGTAAAGGGGAATTTTGATTCCGTTCCTCGCTGCACCGGACGACCCGTTCTTTCAGAGTAGAGAAACTGCCCTTTGCTCATACAATCCCCCCACCCATTCCCACTTCTCCGCGAGGAAAGAACCTCATCACCTGTCACCATATTCGACGTTCTAACCTGTTTCTTCAAAATCGAAATAACTATGATTTTTTATTCATGTTGCCTTGTTTTGCCCTTCTGCAAAAAAAAGAAAAAAAAGCTCCACCAAGCGAGCGGGGACCACCAAGAAAGGAACGTTTACACCGGGAGCACGGGCAGTTTAACATGTGAAGATAACAAAAGGAAGCCGACGCGGAAACCGGAAATAGAACCATAAAGTGTCACTTCCTCCGTATACGCTCCGCGGCTGTTTCCTTTTTGTTTTTTGTTTTTTTCGTTTTCTCCTCGTAACACCTGGAGGCGCTGCTTCCTTTTGTTGTCGTTCTTGTTTTATTCCTAAGGTTCGGGAAGGTGCGCTGAAGCAAGCGAAAAAAAATGGTAGCTTTGTGCGCTGTGCTGCGCCCTGTAAACACGCGTAATTACTCTTCCTGAAACGCTAGGATACCGAACAACTCGTCAAAAGTGAATGCGTCTGAACAGCAGTTCTGTCTCTGCGAACAGCGCCGTTAATGTAAATGCGGCGCACGTTAAGAGTTCGCATTGCCGCCTCAGCATTGGAGCCGCGGAAAAGCGGTTCAGGAATGCAGTTCCACTGACTGCAACTATTCACACTTCTTCGCCATACATATGGATCGAGAATCCGCCTTCGCGCGTTGAGTAGCGTACGCCTGTATAGAATGATTCGCCAGCGACTGGCGGACGTAGCGAATACTGTTTCCTTGACCCGTATCTACAAATCGCGTCACCGACCGTGTCGTTTCGTAATCCTCCGAGATTTCAGAAAACCGTGGCACCTCTGTGCTTCCTTCCTTAGACACATTCACCAGAACAACATTCGCGGCTCGCAACAACGATGCATGGACTGGGCTTGAGGAAATGAAACGAGCGCGTCGAGCGGAATAAAGGCAGGCGCTAAGAGGAAGATTTCTTATGCGAGCGCGGGAACGTGAAGTGAGGCGAAGACCTGTATCGCCCTTCTTGTTCTGACTTCACGCAGCTTTCTCGCTCTGACCCAGTTATGATTCGCGCCCGTGTTATAACTGGGAAGTTAGACCACGCCCTTCTGCCTGTTGGTTTGAATTTCGCGCCAAGAACAGCTAATCGCTCCGGCTGACGAGACAAGCAGCGCTTGGACGTCAGCGGCGTGGAAGGTGATTCACGCTCAGCTGATGCTTAAGGGTAACAATCGACAAAAAAAGGTGAAGACGACGTCTAGAAGAAAAACCATGCACCCTTCCGTCCAACGACGACGATGGTTGAACGCGAACCTTTCTCTTAATGGATTCTTTGCTCGGCCAATCCCACTCTGCGAGAATGCGCTACTCTGGAGTGGTACGCAAAAATTTTCTGGAACACCCACAGCAACTCCCGGGTGTGAACTCCGTAGGCCTAGCGTTTGGGTTTGGGCTGTACGGCGCGAATCGGTACCTGCTGCTTGGCGTTCGCTTCGGCCGTGTCTTCTAAAAGAAGTTGTGGATACTTTTCATTTCCTTACTGCACGGTTTTCTCTGGAGTACCTGTTTAGTCTTTCAAGGACGGCTATGACGAACACTTTAATTCTTAATCTATTCCCCGTGCCTCTTTATCGCCAGCCATACTTGCGGGACCACACGAATAATGTTTTAGACCGTGTCAAGCGTATACGTGTGTGCCGCCAAATGCCAAAACGTTTTTCTTTAAGCTTCATTCGCAAACGCTTCCAGTTAAAACATGGCTGCGAGACAAAGGAATGTCGATCCCTTGGTCAGACAATTGCCGCGTGTGTAACCAACCAGAAACTATTGACCACCGTTTTGTGCTGTGCCGTGACGCGGTGTTTTTCTGGGACGCTTTGCAACGGACACTAAAAGAGGACATTGACATCACCCCATACACCATTCGCTTCTTGCCATTTGAGGACGTTAATCGGGTGCCATATGACGTTTTTGTGCTCCTAGGTTTGTTTAGCTCGTGGAAGTGCCGCATGACTGATCGGCATGCTGAACCCCCTAGGCCGACCAAGTGCATTTTTCGGGAACAGGCGGCGTTGGTACGGAGCGTTTATATTGCGCAGAGTGATCCACCAGAGTGGCTGCATCTTTTGGATGCGTGCGTTTGCTTGCCTGAGTTTTGAATTGGTGCCGACCTCTGTTAGACTGACATGCTTACCCTTTGCTGCCTGTTAGTGTTTATATTGTGTGTCAGTTGTCTTGGCTGACTTCTCTCTAAAATTCCCATGTATTAAAAAAAAGTGTCGAAGTGGAGCAACCGGATAGACACCGGCTTCATAACGCGAGGGACGCAGGTTCGATTCCGTCCACGGGAAGCGTTTTTTTTTTCTTTCCCTTCACCCACGATCATCATCATATCATTGTCAGAAAAAGTTGGCTTTCCTGCAGGGCGTATTGGCGTACAGCGGCATCAGCGAGGACACTAACACTTCGCTTTAAAATTTAGTATTTATAAACTACCCCCCTTTGAATAGAATCACGTAATTTACCAAAGGACAAGCGCCATCAGTGCCGTATCTGAAAACGTGCGCACCTTACTCTCAGTTACAAGTGTTTGCTTAGACAGCCTATACTACCGCTGATCCACAATTTTCAGCGTAGTAGGGCCTTTTCCAAAGCGAGGTACTCCTCAAGGATGGAATCTACGCCGCCTTATATTTTTCTGTCCCGTGAGTCTGTGTTTGCGCGCGGACGAAATTGCTATCACCATGGATCGCTCATGGATCGCGGCCTCCGAAGGAACGTATAGAAGCCAACAAAACACGCACCTCCATGTCATTATAGGCGTTAACCTTTCTATCTAACCTCCAGTTAACCTTTGCATGCGTCTTGACGGGGCAATTTCGCGGTCGGTCGGGGCCCCGCTAAACGGTCGTTCAAAGCGACGCACGTGTCGAACGACCGAGCGATCATTTACCGTCCGCACAAGTTTGACCTGAACGGCTTCCAAACATCCGCAAGCGTCGTCATCTGACGCGGCCTTTAGGGCGCATTGATCCCGCTATTTTCTCGTCCTTCCTCGTCTTGCACGCGCCATCCGCAGTCGTACAGCCTCCAGCGCACCAACTGGTCAACTGTCCAAACGGGAAGCTTGCCAATCGGAAGCCGCACCACACAACGTTGGCCGGTACGGCGTAGCCAACACCGTTGTATTAAGAAGGCAGTGGCAGCCCAACTTTTTACGTCCACCGTCTTATCTATGTTACGTAGAGGCTGGACACGCCTAATTTCCGCCTCCCCACGCTAACGCGTTTAAATTTGGCAGCTCAAAAGTTTGCCTCCAAGTGTATGGCGCTGCACCCGTCATTTTTACCTAGCAGGTGTTGCCGAGGCGCTCGCACGTGGGATTTTGTGACGGAGTATCGGGTTTGTCTGAGTTGGGATATCGAGATCAACAGTCCAGCCGGGACGCGGCCTTCTGAAGCGCCGGAAGTAAAATGCACTAAACTGGCGTTAAACGAAACTTGCTTATGGAAATCACCGCCTAAGCGGTGCTGCAGTCGTTTCCTGCCGTTCTGTTTTTTGCAAATGAGATACCCGGGCAACAAGAACTGTCGTTAAACAAAACTCCGGTAAATTCGGCCAGTTATACCGGTCTCGTCCGCAACCATTTAGTAACGTTTTACTATAATCTACACGGGATATTATTACAATTTCCTCGGGCAAGTGGCCAGTGTAGCGTAAGGTAACGATGGAATTGCGAACGCTTGTAGCGGTACGAAAATATACCCTGATAGCTTGTTAGGTGCGGAGTACCTTAGGACCGCACAATGTTCGTCCAAAAAATCGCAAACAATCGCCAAAAAATCACACAGGCGCCGGCAGGATTCGAGCCTGTGTCTGGTAGACCAGACAGAGTTAGTGTCAGTCGTCTTACCCATTGGGCTACGACCGTTTTTTTTTTTTCTTTATTGTCAATCTCGGACAGCAACACCAGGTACCAGGTACAATGACAAAGAAAAAAATCACAGTAATGCCACCATGCCCCTCAGGGCCGGTGTTGTCATTTAAAATTCCCTAAGCGTAGTTAGGGGTTCAATTTTTGACAACCACTCCGGTGGAGAGTTCTTCGCTCTCTCAACTTCAACAAACTGTGACACACTTTCCCTAAAATACTGTCTCGTTGGTCTCGCGTCTACATCACAGTGCAGCCAAGCCATGCGCGAACGCCAAATGCTGTGCAGGCCAAACAATATGACACTGTCAAATGGCACACCGTCCTCTCTTTCAATGCACAAAAAACGCGTGTCGTGTGGGCTAAGTGGAAAATCATTCTGGAGTGACCGTTGGAGGACACCCCAAAGGAACACTGCGGCCCAACAACGAACAAAGACATGCTTCACAGTTTCGGGTTGTTAACAGATAGGACAGTCGGTTCCCCATGGCACTGAAAGCCCCGTTTCTTTCATCCAAGTTGCGTCTGAAAGTGTACCAGTGTGCAATTTAAAAAAGAAAGACTTTGCCCCAGGTGGCACTTTCATTCGCTTCATTCGTTTTAACACATCTTGTCCTGGACCATTGCTGTACAGAGCTCTATACAGTGGCACTAGGAAGACTACGCCGCATACATCCTTATATAATTTTTTCCTTGTTACATTGGCCAGATATTGCATTGAAAAACGCGTTGCTAAAAATCGGAATGACAAAACAATTACTTTAAAATATCCATGAACACCACCTGGCATGCAACTTGAAGAAACCACAAATTCTGGCAAAGCACGCATAAACCCAACTTGCATAACAGGGCTTAGAAAATGGTCCTGTACATCGCGTAGAAACAAAAATCGCTTTACGAGTCGCCGTAAAAACAGATGAGTCAGTCCTAATCCGCCGACACGGATTCGCCGAAACAAATTCGTCCAACTGCTCCTCTCCCACCTGGACCCCCACACAAAAACAGCAAATACGCGATGTAGCTTCTGGATATTCAAACGCGAACAAGGCAGCACTTGCATAACAAACCAAAGCTTTTCCACGAAGAAAAGATTATAAGTCGTGGCTCTCGCGAAGCCTGAAAGCCCAGTTGCTTTCCCTTTTTCCGCTTTCTCTTTCAGTGTTTGCACCTGCCCCCGCCAGTAGGCCTCACTGTCGCGATAGTATTCCAGAGGAGTTCCCAAACACTTTACTGGAGTGGTTACCCAAGTTACATTAGCAAATATCGCTGGCGTTGACATCCATTCACCGTGACAAAACCCCAGCATTGGGCTATGACCGTGAGTTAGTGCCCGAGAGTCAAATGGCTTACTGCCTCGCCTGTGACGGTGCGGAGTACCTTAGGACCTCCCAATGTCCGTCCGTGTCCATCCGTGCGCACACCACCATCAAGCGAAAATCAGTGAAATTTTATTTGAGCCGTGAGTTGCAGTTTCATTTAGGGAATAATCAAGGTCCAACTCACGGCTCAAATCGAATGACGGTCGGGGCGCAAATCGGATGTCACTCGGGGCGCAACTTGGATGTCATTTCGAGTCCCCGTACGCCGCACCCTCGCCATCATCCGCGAAGTGGAGAGGCTGCATTTTTTGCTTTCTTATTTACTTGCTTGCTTACTTACTCGCTTACTTATTTGCTTACGTAATTACTTACTTAGTACATAAACCAATGAATCTTCGTCTTGTTTATCTCTAGGGAAAACGTTTAATTCGTCAATTAAAAGCGATTCAGCTGGCGCTAAAGCTATAACCCTCACCTGCGACCGCACATGTGTGTGGCCGTACCAATATACGCACAGGTGTGCGCTACTCTGACAGGTTTCGTACAACTGTTTCAGGTCTCAGTTAGGGTCAAAAGGGCCGCAGACGGGAAGCGGAGAGGAGCATAAGTGGTGCCCGAAGCGACGAGGAAGATAATCATTATGCCTTTGTGTGGGACACTTCCAAACCCTCTTTGCATCACAGTACCGGGGTTGACTCGGTGTGGAAAAGACGACCTGCGTATTTTGCAAGTGTGGGGCATATATGGTTGCAGTTGGGAAGAGGGGTCTGGTAACAACCTTCTGATTAAATCGTTTGCTTCCTGCGAGCAGTGGAGGGCTTCCCTGGCCAGCCCAGACCCGAATACCCAGCTCAGCCTGGTGACCCGAGCAAGGACAGCCAGCCGAAGTCAAGGCATCCCGGACTAGGGAGGCATTCCACGGGGCTTGGCCCATTCATCAACCTCTGCTCTACAAATAAAATATTTATTCTCTCTCTCTCTTTCTCTTCCTGGCACCCGGCGAGCCCCTGTGACTGGTGGTGGTGGTGGTTCCAGAAGCTGGCGGCTTGGGTTCGAGTCCAGCGATATCTGTCTTTTTTTTTTTCATTGCCTATTTTATTTCTACATATCATTTTTTTCTTCTAAGCTAAAATCTACGGGTCGTTTTTGTTAATAATGGTAATTTGGTACGTTTTAGGTCACTTTAGGCGTGGGGCGCAGCCAATAACCACGTTGAATTATGGTTCTTCATCGCGCCAACAGACATGTCACGTGGGTGCTCTGTGCAGCGAAGTGTTTGGAAATACGCCACCCGGCTAGCCCTATGAATGGTGGTGGTGCCAGAAGATAAGGCTCATACCCTCACAGGGGGTTGGCAAGGAAAGTGGCGCTCACCGAGAGAACTATATACTCAGTAATTAAAGAAATACATTAACAAATGTGTTTAAAATAGGCGTTCATGGGGTAAATATAAACAGAAAAAAAACTGCCCGAGCATGAGATGTAGCTGTAGCACCAGAAAGTGTTGAAACCAATATAAGTCCAAACTTTTAAAAAATATTAAAGAGAAGAAACCATGAAAAGTATGTAAAGAAATAAAACAAGAAGAGAAGTTGGTGAAGGAGAGGCAGTGGGCGGGGAGACGCTGATAGCAGTGATCATAGACGCTGGGATCTTTTTGAGGGAAGCCCGGCATGGCCATCTCGGTGCTAGCACGGGAGACGGCCAGATACCGAAATGAACAAGTGTACGGCGGAGCAAAGATCTGCGCGGCTAAAACCCAGCACCTTCACCCCGAAGGATAATATCAGAGGAACAGACACTGGGAGGGCCAATTGATTAAACCTGTTTTTTCAAGTATCTTTTTCGTACAGAGGAAAAAAAAATGTTCTGTGGTGTCTAATTCGTTACAAAATGCACAGAGTGAATGTCGTCGTCACTTTGACGTGATTTGCCTTTTTCTTTCACTGGTACGCAGTTATTTTATGCGCTCGGTATTTTGTACTTTCAAGGAGAACGGGGCGGGGGAGAAAGACACCCGCGGGCTTTTCGGGTTGGAGCGGGAGGCTCGAGTGGGAGGAGTTCAAAGTAGAGGAAGAGATGCTTCTGGGTCCGTAGCCCGCATGATTACCAGAATTTCAAAAAGTTTCAAATTTTGGATTTTAACGTGGCGAAGCTACACTTGGAGGGCTCCGCGTTAATTCGGAACACCTTGGGATCTTTAAAAGTGCGAGGAAAAACTCGACGCACGGGAGTTCTCATTTCTCTCCTTCACCTAAAGAGCAGCCACCGCTGCAGGGATCGAACCCACGTCCTCGGACTCAGCCGCACAACGTTTAAGCCACTGATCCACTCCGGCGGGTATTTCCCGAAATGGGTTGGCGTAAGTTTTGCACTTATTTACATTGCAGTGGACGTAATCCTAGTTGTATTTGAATAAATTGCCGTTCGCACACGTGGCCATTGCACGATCAGCCGGCGCGTTCAATGCGTCGCTGAAGCTGCTTATCAGCCAGCAATGTGTTTCAGAATCCTTCACCGGTTCTCACGAAGCGCACAACAGATACGCGAATAACAGTTTATCAACTCAGTTCTATTCGGTCCATTTATCAATCAATTTCAAGCCCTCCGATCGATAATTTCTATAAAAAAACAGCGAAGACAACTAAACACATCTTATGGGTTGCAAATGCGAAGGTATTAATGTCCAACTGAAGGCCGCTAGCTGTCCAAAAGTGACACGGAAACCATTGATCGGCTAATCCGCAAAGCTTTTAAACAAGTAATAAATCTACCCATGAACACATCAACGGCCCGTTTCCTCCACAATACGGTATCCGAGCTTAAAGAAGGCCACATACCAAGCCAACGGCTCCGTTTAACACAAACACATGCAGGGCTAGCCCTCTTAAACAGTCTCCATATCGTATGTCGCCAATCTACTGCATCTGAGCCCCTCCATGGCCATTGGAGAAGTCACATCCGGGTTCGAAAAGCCCGAAGCCAACCGCGTGAGAACATTTATGGAAAAAGAACAGATGTCGCCTATGCGGATGCCAGCACCTACCCTAATGGTTAACACAAAGTCGCCACATTCACCACAAAGGGCACCCTGATCACTTGTGCATCAATCAACACATCGCCAACCTGGGTTGCCGAAGAGTTAGCTATCGCGTTATCCCTCATACACACAAAGCACACAATCATTATCACGGATTCTCAAGCTGCCTGCAGAAGCTTCTTAGCCTGGAGGGTGGCCCATTCTACCTTAAAGTTACCCGCCGAAAGTCAGCATCATCTGGCCATTCCTCACTGATGGGCAACAACTTTGCTCATCAGCAAGCCTGCGCCCTCTCTCTCCACACTCTATAAACTTTTTTTCCACCCATATACTCCCTAGAGGTTCTTTTTCGCCTGTCCTCTATATCCTCCTTGTAGGAGTTTTTTTATCTACAACGGTTTACCTCCTCCGTTTAGACTAGGGAGAATTTAAGGAGAAACACATGCAGGGAACTAGCCCTTGCTTAAACTGGAAGTTCTTTAGGAGGTTCATAGGGAAGCATATATTTAAACTGGGAAACAGCGCTTTAAACGAGGACAGCGAAGAAGGAGACACAGACACTAGGGCGGTTTGGGCCCAACCCAAACTTTAGTTAGAAGCATATATTCCTTTTGATGGAGTTTTGCAAAGTTAGGGCGGTTTTGTAGGCCTTCCGAAAGGAGTTTTTTCAAGGCCACAAGGGAGAGTTTCTAGTTCCCTGCGGGAGTACTGATTTCACCGGTTTTTCTCGGTTTCAGGTTTATTTCATCCATACCGGCGAAATAAAAGACTTAGTGCACGAAAAAATATCCGCTGGAATATCGGACACATCTTACCGCATAAACCAAATACGCACCCTGTTACTCACCTCCATTCTACTCCGCCTACACAAAGTGAAAAAAAATGGTTGCAGTGCCCAAAACAGCCAACAGTTGGCATGAGCAACAATATTATGGAAAAAGAACAGATGTCGCAAACTATGCGGAGTGCCAGCACCTACCAATAATGAGGTTAACAACAAGTGCTTACCAGTAGACACAAACAAAAAAAGTCACCACAATTCCAGGTGACACCCTGGTCACGGTCAGAACTATCGCCCCAGTCAATAAACACTATCCTGACACATCAAGCATTTCCAACAAAGACTTGGTTTCTGGAATGGAATGTTACACAGAGAATCAACATTATCAAAAAAAAAAAACCCCTTACTTTAACCTCTCATACATCAAGCAGCACCGGCATGATCAGCATATCATGAGAAAATCGTTCGACAAAACTTGAATCAAAACCAATGTTTTTCTTCAGTGAAGCGTAAATACTGATCACAGGTCCAATGGAGAAACATTTTGCTTAGTGGTCTCGAACGGCAAATGAGCAGGGGAGTTTGGGGAAGCATGAGCGATTTGACCGGAACTGACCAAACTGCTTGGTACGTGGTAATGTTGTATTCAAGCGTCACGTTTGATGAGCAGTTGAACAGCGATTTCTCAGCATCTTGGCAGCTATGCGAGATGGGGGGCGGGGCATCGGGCCACTTTTGTTTGCTCATTCCGCCGCTTCTATTGCATGTATTGCGAAAATATTCGTACACATGAACTATTCAATGTGTACTTGCTGCTAGTCAACTTTTCTTTTAATTCTAAAACCGCTTCACCTTCCCTTTAAAGTTACCCGCCGAAAGTTAGCATCATCTGGCCATTCCTCACTGACGGGCAACAACTTTGCTCATCAGCAAGCCTGCGCCCTCTCTCTCCAGGCTTCAGAGGAGACCACATCGTCCATCCCGCTCGTAACATATCATGACATAACACAGTATTACCGGTCCGATAGACTACACTTTCCTCCCTCTCACCCTGCACTCTCCAAGGAAGAAGAATCGCTGCTCCGCAGTCTACAAACTAATACCTTTCCTCACCCAGTTCGCCTGCATAGTATATTTCCAAGTCAGTAGTCTGCTGAATGCCGGTTCTGTTCGCAACCCGGAACTCTACCTCATATCATAATACACTGAGGGCGAAATCCCAAACTTCCGCCTCTCTGATGCCGCCTTCTCACCCCTGAGCTGTGGGAGAACCTGGTGACCAGCGGCCATCTGGACGTCCAGCAACTCCTGGCATCCAGAGCGAAGGCTTTCTGCTCACCTCATGGATTCCCGGACTAGGGAACCACTCCCACCTACGAAAGCTCAAATAAAGTCTCTCTCTCTCTCTCTCTCTCTCTCTCTCTCTCTCTCTCTCTCTCTCTCTCCTCATCTCTCTCTCTCTCTCTCTCTCTCTCTCTCTCTCTCTCTCTCTCTCTCTCTCTCTCTCTCTCTCTCCAATTGAACGCCGCAGCAAACTGCGTCGCGGTGAGAGCCCCAGCTCGGTGGTGACTGCTGCGCCATTGAGCGAGGGAACAACAAGGGCGGGCTAAGATCCGCGCGGGGAAAGCGGCAGTCGAACAGCTGCCGATGCTGCCAGAGCCGCAAACACCGCTTTTTCACGTGACTCTGCGCATGTGCAGGCGTTACCTAGCAACTCGCGCCCCTCTCCTTTTTTTTTTTTTTTTGTCTCAGACACGTGCTGCGTAACGCGTCACAGCCAATAAAAACATAGGAGTGATCCTTGTTGGTGTGTTTCATTTATCAAGCGCGCGCTATAGGTAGCGTTGCAGCCAATGAAAATTTAAGTGCCGCTTTGCTGCTACAGGCAACGCCGGTACGGGCTACTCACTCGATCGTCCATTTAGTGCTTTCGTGTCATTACAGATTTTCAGCTGAGCGAAAAACCGGTTCTGGTACGGTACGGGGCAGCAACTCCGAAGCTGGTTTGCGCGCATGCGCAGTCACCACGGTCCCCTACCGTGTACCGTACCAGAACCGGTTTTCCGATCTGCTGCAGCTATCCAATAACTTCGCTGACGCTGTAACTTGCAGTACCCCGGATTTCCCTGTATACCTACTCCGCCAGCAATGCGGCCACGGCCAAAACAGACGGTAGTATAGTAGTGCCACTTTATTTTTACACTGGGTTCAGGGTAGGGGGTGCGGTTGACTTCGCGCCACAGCGGCCAAACTCCTCCGGCACCCCGCCGCCGGCGCCTTGGAGAGTAGCGAATACGCCTCGTCGGTTCCGCAACGATGCCGCGTATCAAGCGGCGTCAAGCGGGTCAACGGCGTTGGTAACGTTATTAGACGCGCCACGTGCCTGTTTCAAGTGGGCGCGCTTGTTTTCTGCAATAGAATTAATTATTTCCTCCCTGGACGCGAGTAGCACGTACCCTTCTATAGCCTTCAAGGACTACAACAGGGCGAAAAAAATCACGCCATATCCACGGAATGAATGATGATAAGTGGGGCGAAGCTCGAGAGGGGGAGATCATCGGTAACCGTAACTCTCCCGTGAAAGTTCGCCCATTACATCATTAAGAAAGACGTAAGACTGTGTGCGTACATTGTACAAATCAACTTTTATTTTCAGAGTCAATGCTCCCAGGCCCAGACCTGGTGAAAGACCCCGCGCCATCGAGGACTACCCCGCACGACACAACGGTAAAGAAATAACTTTTATTTAGGGCGAACTTGTGCCCGAACAAGACGAGAGGAAACGAGCAAAGGTCCTTGCGTCTCGTTCGATCTCCGATAACGACTGCCTGCGTTCGTGGCGTGATCTCTTGCGTGATCTCCCCCTCGCAGTACACGTGCGCTCGCGCCTCCGTTGGCGAACACAGACAAGCTCGCGCTCCCGGTGCCGAGTTTGCGCTGCCGGTTGCAGCCGGTTCTTGCGCGTGCAACGCGGCCCACTTTGCGACATCTCCGAAAGCATGCGGCGGTCACGTACCACGAGACACAAGGGATGGACAGACCCGTGACTTAAGGAGCTTCGCCCCTAAAAAAAGCAGCTAGGAGACAGTGTGACAAGGCGCGTGGCGTGTCGGGGCTGGGTGTCGCCATTTGTTCTTTTCGCTCGCCAAAGCGTAGTCCTTACCTGCATGACACCGTGCTGCAGCCGTCTGAAAGATAGATTTTTTAACCGTGGAGTGGTTTAAAGGAGTACTGACACGAAATTTCAAAGCTGAGATAACTATGTAGAACGCTTCCTTTTTATCAGGAGATTTCTCCCAGCAAGTTTCAACAGCAACCGTTCAGCAAAACATATTTAAGATCCATTGTAATCTTCGCCCGCACGAGAAAGCCCTGAGCGGACCGACATGACATCATCTGCCACTTGCCCCAAACTGCCGACGTCGGGGCTCCCGTGACGAAGCCGACGCGCTGGCTGTGGTTGGCGCACGCTGCTCGGGCGTGTGTACACGTCATGGTTTTGGGACTGACGTCATGCTGCCCGGGCCTGTGGGGACGGCGAAGACCTCGGCCGGTATGGGCGCGCGCGTGCGCTCGCTCGCGCGCGCTTCCGGAGCGGCAGCGATACGGCAAGAATGGTGACGTCACGTGAGACCTCCAGTCTTGGAGGCCGCTCGGCGTTCGTTTTGCCGAAACCGAAACTGGCACGAATAAACGACGCCGTAAATGAATGTCTACGCTGCGCTCGGTCGACCGTCTAATGCGTCATTCTATGATTAGTGGACTGGTAGGCACGCATAGCAGCGGAAAAAAACGTAACACTAAAATTTCGTGTCAGTACTCCTTTAAGGTTTCAATTCCGCCTTCGAGCTTTACCAGAGCAAAAATACCAAGAAAAACACCGAGCGCACGTGAACGTTCGCCTCGTGAGGAGCAGCCGGCGTTTACCAAGCTGGCGCCACGTGAGGAGCTCACCAAAAATACAAAGAAAAATACAGAATGCACGTGAGCATGCGCCTCGTTAGAAACTCCCGGCGTCGGCCAGCCCGACCTTCGAGACACGGTGTCCAGCGTTCGTGGCGTGATCTCTCGCGTGCCGTTCTACTCGCCAGTTCCCGTGCGTTCGCGCCTGAAGTGGGCAGCAGAGACGCCGAGTTCGCGAAGCCGGTTGCCGCGGGTTCCAGCGAGTGTTAAAGCAGTCCACTTTGGGAGAGATGTGAAAGCCTGCGAACAAAGCGATCCGAGCCTGCTAGTCATGCAGAACTTTCAGCGGCAAGTTCGGAAATCCACGTGACGAAGGAAAAGGGGTCGCTAGCCTTGCACCACTAGTGCAAGGTGCGCCAATTTTTCAACAAGCTTGCACTTTCTCCGTGGGTTCAGTCCCTTGCCCGTGGGGGATTCCATGCTTTCCGGGATGTGTTAACTGCACTCGTCGCACACCGGCCACGGTGAGTGAAAGGCTAAAGCATCGTGCTACCGAGCACGAGCTGGTGGGTTCGACTGGCTGCCGCGTTACTGAAAAACCTGGTCGCCTAAACGCATCCCACTTTCGCCTCTTTTTCGCGCCGTACTAGAAGAGTTGAGAAACTATAGTTCATATCGCAAGCTAGCTGCAGCACTGTGGAGGCTACATTGTTGTCCCCCTCAGGGGCCTTGCGGTGCCACTTGCCGAGAGGGGAGAAGGGAATGTCCTTTCAGGACCCCCTTCACGGCGGATTAGGCGCCCTCAGTGGGCTCTCTATTGATAACAATGTAGCCTCCACAGTGCTGCAGCTAGCTTGTGATATGAACTATAATAAACGTATTGGTAGGCTAAACCGGCCTAAAAATACCAAACTGTACTTTTTTTCGGCAAGAAGGCGTATAATTGACCTAAGAGAACATGTCGCAACAAAAAATATTGTTCTGTTAACGAAAAATATCGGAGCTGCTGTGGCTCGACCCCGGGCCGTTATCGGGGAAATCCACAACTCTACCACTAGGCCACTGAGGCCGCACAGAAAAGGACCATTAGCATGAGAAAAGAGGGGGTGTTCCAAAGCAAACAGGTAGATGGCGCCAAAGAAGGTGGGTCTAGGCGTCCTGGTTTGTCAGTCACACTGCAGGCCCATACGGCTGGCTTTATGACGAAAGATGCAAAGATACAAACACACATGTGTACAACATTTCGGCACACGTTCAAGATCCGCACGCGTTCAAAATTAGTCTGCACAGTATGGACCACTTATACGAACCCGGTAGTTATCTTCGTCGATGTTCTTTTCCCCGGGGCTTCTCCTCCAAGCCGCAGTAGCGCTGAGGATCTCACCCCGGGTATCATCAACCGACAAACTCAGCTTCCGATACAAACTGTATACATTTATTCACAGCCCGGCGGGCGAATAAAAACGTGACTCGCGCGGAGCTCGAAGACGGTGGGCCGAGCTCTCCCGCGCCCGGACCGCGTCTCCCCGTCTCATCTTCCCTTACTCCTCCCGCTGAGGGCCGGGGAAGAAGGAAAAGCTAGTCATCTTCGTCGGTGGCCATCCCATGTGGTGGCGGTTAGGCCATCCGGTGCGAGCAGGCGCGGCCCTGTCGGAATTCGCGGCGTTCGAAAGCGCCGCGCAACACGTGCTTTCCATTTCCGCGCTGCTCGCCCCAGGGCCCGCGCCAGTTCGTGCGTCGAAGCGCCCGACACCGGTTTTAACGAAATCCGGCTATAACGAAGAAATCTTCATTTGCAGTTACTGTTTCTATGCGGATATTTTAGGTTCAGTTATAGCGAAAAACAGATATAACGAACTTATTTCCGTTTCCCCATGTGTTCGTTCAAAGCGAGCTCGACTGTATTACTTCACTACTGCGCGCCTGGATTTGGAGCATAAAAATTCAAATTTGAATCGAAATTTGACGTTTTTGCATTTTCGAATAGTTTCGGTTTCATAGCTTTACATAGTTTCGGTTTCCCAATGGCGTACTTGCCCCTCCGTTCATTGGTGGCCCCACGTGCTGGAGGCACGGTGCTACAGTAAAGCGCGAAGTAATGCACCTGCGAGTGACAGGAAGCGGTTGTGCGGTTGTGCGCCGTCGTTACCAACGCTTGTTCACCCGCCAACTTCAGTCTGCCTTCACCGAGGAGGCAAAGCTCCGCCGACCAGCAACGCGTTGCTCGTTTCCGGCTTCGCCCCTTTTTGCAGAGCGGGAAAGTTTCGCGATCGCCAGTGTGTGAAAACTAAAGAGACAGTGTGGCTTCTCGAGTGCGACCGGTGGGCATTCAGCGGTGAATAATAGACCGTTGCTATTCGCGGCAGCGCGCCTGCGCAGCGGCGGTGCATCGCAGCAAACGCGGCCAAGGGAGACCCAACCGGCTGCGCAGAGAACGTATAGCACCAACACCCGCCGCTCTTTCATCGTCGCTTCCGTTTTCGGAACCGAATGTCTTGAACGCCTGGGCAGTACTGAAACAGGGTAGAAACTTCGGTTTACAAATTTGGCCTCGTGTCTGCTTGCTTGGATGCATAGGTTGATAGTCTTCTCCCACTCCTGCTGCCACGTACAAAAAACTCGTTCCTCTCTGACCCCTCACGCTCCTCCTCTCCCCCCACGCTCCTCCCATGATAGATACAGTGGAGGTTTACTAAAATGAATTTAATTTTCCCGCGTTCGCACTGCTCGTGCGCCATCTGTTGGTACTTTTTTGTTTCTGTTGTGCTTGGAGCGACTGAAGCCGACATGTTCTGTTATAGGTTGTATTCACTGGCGAGGCACGCATGCAGGCAACCATGTGAGTGCGCCGTCACTGGTTACGTCGGGCTCCGCGGGATGGCGGTACTTGTCCGTGCTAACCACATGGTGTCTGCAAGACGTTCCAAACTCCGCCCCACCGAACGCAAAGTAGTGCCTCGACTCCAATGTGAGTGCGATTAATAACGCATCTCTTGACAACATCGTTGAGAATCGGGTTGAAACGGAGCAAACGATGCACGCCGGTGTTTTTTGTTTGTTTCTGCAGCGTGCGGCCGCAGTGGCACAAGCCGCGCCATGTCCGTGGCGCTTCGGCCATGTCTGTGGCCGTTCCCAGTGAAATCGGCAGCTAAACTATTCAGTGAATACCATCTATAGTGTTTGTTGTATATCTCCACTTTTTTCGACACCGTTTTTATCGCATGATTTTTTTTTTTTCACTTGCTATCGTGAAAAATATGTCCAACGTGGGTTGTTAATTAGACGCACGGTGGTGCTTTCTGTTACGTAATGATATTTCGCCTCAGATATGCCTGAGGTTTTGGACACGTATGCGCCATATTAGCAGTTTTGTAGTTTGGAGTGGTTTTGCTACACTTCGTGTTCAAAAGTACTTTCAGCTGCTTTTTGGCCGGGCAGTTGAATCGACAGACAGACAGACAGACAGACAGACAGACAGACAGACAGACAGACAGAAGAATATTTTTGCGTTTAAGCAGCCCAGAATGACTATCATCCTTTAAGAATATGAGGTTTCACTGACTCCAAATATGTGAAAAGGCATTAAACATTAAGGATACACACCATGTCAAGGTACGGAAATAGGGTTAAGGGATATATAGTTGAAATGACACAGGCGGCTATAGAGGAAAGTAAGCAGAAATGTGTTGAGGAGGCTGTTGAGCACTAAAGAGGGGCCGCCCAGTTGCAGGAAAGAGACGGTGAGTGCATGCTTGTTGTCCGCGAAAAGAGTAATCGCAGGAAGTAGTAGTGGTTATACGCATCATTTAGGAAACAAGTTGATTGATTGATTGACTGATTGATTGGCTATTTATTTATTTATTTATTTATTTATTTATTTATTTATTTATTTATTTATTTTTTATCGATCGATCGATTGATTGATTGATTGATTGATTGATTGATTGATTGATTGATTGATTGATTGATTGATTGATTGATTGATTGATTGATTGATTGATTGATTGATTGATTGATTGATTGATTGATTGATTGATTGATTTAACGCGCTGACCCAACACAGGCGGTGGGGCGCGCTGTAGTGGATGGCTGCGGATTAATTTTAACCACCTGGGGATCCTTAACGTGCGCCGAAATATCGAACACAGGGGCGTTTTTCACTTTTCGCCTCCATCAAAAAATCGGCAGCGGTGGCCGGGAGTCGAACCCGCGCCCTTGGGCTCAGAGGCACAACGCCTTAGCCACTGAGCCACCGCGGCAGACAAATCAAGCGTCCAGGGAGCCGGTGGCCTGACGTTTCAGGGCCAATTGGTTCTGCGGTAAAGTGGGTTCCGGTCAGGCGCACCAGGAGACAGTAGACGAGTGGGGTAGTGTGGAGATTATATATTGGTGGGACATAGGAACGGGCAGTGTTCGAGGCTGACGCAGACGCAGGGAATTAGTGCACGCTCTGGCGTTAGGAAAATACGCGCCGGAAAGACGCGTGCTTTTGTCTGAATTTTGCGAAGTATGTGGACCTATTCGAGGCCTTTGTCCTGCACTGGACGCAAACATGACGAGTATACGACGACGACGATGATGGTTATTATTATTGTGGTTGTCGTGGTAGCGGGTTTCTTAAGGACTGTGGAGGTAGGATTTGGAGCAAGAATGCGGGTAAGATCATCTGTGTGTGTGGCGTTGTTTTATAACGATTTTGAGACAGCGCACTTCGCAACTCTTTAGCGGGCTCACCCAGAGCCAGGTTGTAGAAATCGCGGGTGACCAGCCAGTTCGTTACTTACCGGCAATCCTTGCTCTTCGTGCGGAGAACGTACCGATATCGTTTTCTCTATATGCCGTATCTTAAGTTTATATCTGAAGCCCACCACGTTTCTCTTATGTTGCACCAGAGTAGCTAAAATAAAGTGACGAGCCACTCAATGCGCTGGCCTCCCTTCCAAAGCGTCAAGCAAGGAAAGTGGGTAGGAAGACTGGCGAAATAGCGTCGATAACCGTCCTGTGCTATCTTCTAGGAGTGCATCGCTTATTAGGATCTTAGTGCACTGCGCCGCATGCGCCGCATGCTAATGTCGCATGCGGTGCGCTAAAAGGAAGACAAATGCAGCGCTGTGTCTACTTCGGAAATACTAGTTAGTCCATGACGCCTATATTGTGAGTTTCCGCCTTACGTATCACTGCAGATTATTATAAATTACGAAGATGCTAACTTCGGCCGTTGGTGACTGAAAACATAGGTTATCTGCACGCCAGTTGTCTTCAGTAAGAATCACGGTACATCGCACTTGGTGAATGCCATGGCAGCGCACTTCTCAGGAGATAGAAGCAGCCCGCAGCTGCTGAGGTATTTTCCTATGCCGAACAGAGCCTTTTGCACTTTTTCTCGTATGTTCCTGCGGTTCCTTCCGGAAGCCCAGATGCAGATGTCGTCGGCATACCACGAGATGTGAACTCCTTGAGGTAATACTTTTGTGATGCGGATGAGGCATATACCAAACAATGGCGGGCTCAGAACACCACCTTGTGGGACACCTTCCTAGATGGCATGTCGTGTCGTGCCACCCTGTTTGGTTGTCATGTAGACATATCGATATCCTTTAGGTAAACATGAGCCAGGCTTGCATTCGGCCTCGCAGTCCAACGAACGCCACCTCCCTTCAAATTGCTGTGAGGGTAACACTGTCAAATACTGCCTTTATATTCAAAAAGACAGCAATGGTGAACCTTTTCGCAGCCTTTTGTGCACGAACACCTGTTACCAGAGCGATCACATTGTCAATGCTGCTCCTTCCTTGCCTGAATCCTGACATCTCTGGCGGGTACACATTCGTTTTCGATGTCCCATACAATCAGCTGCAGTACCATTTCTACCATTACTTTTCCAATGCAGCTTAATAGAGCAATTGGTAGGTAAGAGTTTATACCTGTGAGGCAGTTTCTCGGCTTGAGAACCGGTACCAGGCGAGCAATTTCCTTTGTAATGAAAGGAAACTGAAGATTTGACTTGATTTGATAATATTTGAAAATCTCCAGTGCGCGTGAACGTGTTGAGCCGATTACCAGGACCACGAACCACGCCTCAATGACCTCGAGTTTGCGTTTAGCCCGCTGAGCGCGAATTAATGACCGGCTGCAAATA
Source organism: Haemaphysalis longicornis (assembly GCA_013339765.2). Classification (NCBI taxonomy): domain Eukaryota; kingdom Metazoa; phylum Arthropoda; class Arachnida; order Ixodida; family Ixodidae; genus Haemaphysalis; species Haemaphysalis longicornis. The sequence goes on along the minus strand of JABSTR010001038.1, from coordinate 2,967,379 downwards.
GAAACAAACCTGCGAGTTCAGATCGGACGTCTAACGCGCCCAAGTTTCCCCTCAGCTATAATCCGGGCCGTAATTGAGGGTTTCGAGTCTATTTTCAAGCATCGGCTGATTACATGGAGATGCAGGTCATTGGGCCTTTGTCTCGCAGCGATGACAATGATTACGGCGTAAGCAGTGACGGTGGCGGAAAAGTTCCTTAACGCAAACCAGACACGCCGGTGTTTTTGTATTCCGACGCCGTCGGAATTACGACCGACGCGAAGTCGGAAAACCAGCCTGCGAGCTCACGCTGGGCCGCGTGGCGGCATAGATGTTAAACGAAACTCACCCGCGTTGACAACTTTTTAATGCAAGGTCACGTATAGAGTGAAAAACACGGGGTTCGTTTAAACTGGGGTGTTGCGCTACTTCGGTTCAATGTTGCGGAGTTACCGCTCCGGAATTGGAGTGACTCCGGATTCATTCACCCTTGTCGAGATGCCGAAATAAAATGGGAACGGAATGAGAACAATGCTTGGAGGAATGAAATGGAAATGCAATTAAGCGCCTTTTGCCCGGAATGGAATTGGAATGGAATGGAGATTTTCAGACGACCGCGGTACCATCGCAGGTGCCTTCCGGCGACTTTAATAGTCTAGGGTTGCATTTTAGAAGCAAGCTGGTTCATGCACCAAATTCTGAACAGTGTTTTTCATGGGTTTGTTTACCCCCAATACACCATTTTTTTCATCCTTGTTAGCACTGAATTCGTACTATACAAACAAGTTTTATTGCTCGCACTGGCTCTCACGTATGCAGTTGAGTGGACGAGAAAAAGAACAGGGGGTTTTGAAATACGCTTTGAAGCTACAGACCAGAAAACACATGTTCAAAACTAGTATTTTCTGGAGCACCAGTTCTCCGATATTTGTTGTTTTATTCTTCTGGCTGCTTTCGGTATTTTGGTACTTTGCTATCAGAATATTGATCCCTCATCTGAAGTATGAAACTGCATGAAACTGATTCGTTGCGCCAGATTCACTGAATCCTCATTTTTTAACCTATTTTCTAGTATCCCACGTTGTGCAACAGCCCATTTTTAATACTCCGCATCGGTAACTGTAAAATGAATGGACCTACACTGATTGGCCTGTGAAAAAATATTTCGATACCTTGTGAGCAAATTTAGCTCCACGGACCACGTGTGGCTTCATACCGTAGAATCTCGATAAACGGAATTGCCGCTTAAAGGGAACAGTAGCCTGTAAGTTGCTTGGTTTTGTATTCAGATAACGTAAAAATACTCTCGGTAATCAGAAGTAAAATTTCCGCGCCACCGTGTAAACGGAACCAGAAATGGAACTTCTTGTGAAACCCATTGGCATGAGAATCAGCTTTTTACGGTTCCGTTTTGGACTGTGTTAATCAGGTTGTTTGGTCTCACACTTCGAATGAGCACACGTTCAAATGACGTGTTGGTGAACTTCCCTGATGTGTGCTGGTGTTTTTGTATTGTGGCGAAATCGTGGTGCCGCGAGCCTTCGCGTTGGGCCGCAACGGGTGATGTTCCCACTGCTGTGGCGTGTACGGTCGATGCTTATGCGTCACTTGGAGCACGAGTTGGCAACTCTAGGCGAAGTAGCCTTTCTGTTACGCTGGTCCAGATGGTTCATAGTGGTCAGGAACATCCTCAGCATACCTATTGTACCGTATTGAGTTTCAGCTAGTTTCTGAACTCTCTTTGTGGACACCTGTGAACTTTCTGTTGATTGATTTTGCAGTAGCTTGTTTCATCCCCACAGACATTCGTTGTGCAGAGTATTGAATGCCTGGAGCACTTGGAAACTGATTGTTTTTTTTTTTCTGGTTTTAAGGCAGCGTTGTTACCACGAGTCCCTGCGCCCTGATATGCGGATTTTAATAAATTCTCTTTTCCCAGGCAGTTTTTACATTGAGGAATTAAAGGGATGGAATTGAGCTGCCTGTCCATTCCGGGAGTGGGAATGGGCTAACTTTTGCCATTACGGGGAATTGAAGGAATGGCATTGCAACAAGTTCTAATTATTCGAACCCACTATATATATGCCCAACTGTCAACATAGCAGCCACGCTATTCTGTCGTCATCAAACCATCTCAATCGTTTTCCAGCTTAATCCACATAAATTCACCTTAATCCAACCTAATCCACCAAATTTTCTCTAACCTCTGTCAACCCGTCTTAATACACGTGAATCCACCCAAATCCGTACCTATATGCCCCTTAACCACCTTAATCCCACTTTCTAATCTTTGCTATAAATCCCCCAATGAATCCTTTTTTCCATGTTATTCATCTTAATCCACCTTAATCCCAGCTTATCATTACTTTCAAATCCCTAATCAGTCTTTAATCTACCTTAATCCACCGCATTAATCGTTACAAACGGTCACTAATCAATCATTAATAATCTGCGATACCTGTAAACACTTGTGATTAATTATTGACCAGTTTAGGTGCACCAGGCCAACTCACGTTCACCCTGTGCCGACATAGCGGAGCGGGAACGTACCCGAACCTACTCTGGAGACCCCGGCTCAAATCCCACGTGAACCCAAAAGGCGCGCTTTTTTGTTCTCTTTACAACGGCGTCCACTTGGGTACCATTCGTGTCGACGACGAAGGGCCATTTTCACGTTTGATGAGACATGTGGCGATTTCGTCTTCGTTATCGCACAGGTTATAACCCATTAAAGGGGCCATGAAGACAAAATACAGCTTTGTTTGCTTTGATAGAAGCAGTCTTTGGTAACTCGGTCATCTCTACTTTCAGCCACGAAAGGCGTTTCTTTTACCGAAAAAGCGCTTACAAATATAGAAAAAACTTTTCAAATTTCGCGCTACAGTGACGTAATATGGGCCTGCTCTAAAAGCATAGTTACTGGTGTGTCTAACTGCACGTTTGCATTCAAGCGATAGAATCAAACGGAACTACAAGCCCCACAACCAAAAATTACAGCCATGTTTCTTGGTGAAGGATTTGGTCGGCAGCCGAGAATCACACAAACAAGACTCTGTGATGTCATAGAGAAATCGCCCGAAAGATGCTACGGAGTCGCCGCTGCTTTACGTGTGTTATCTATTATCTCGCATTATTTGTTCGGAAGTTTGTGATAAAATTGTATATCATGATTATCGGTGCAAAAGCACTGTTGTTTTTTAAACCAAACTTTGAATTTCGTCTTCATGTTCCCTTTAAGAACATGCCCATTGGAGCCCAAAGAACGCCTCCTAAGGGGAGTCCTGAAGTTATTTCCCTACAAGGGCAATTTTTTTTCGTACGAGATCTTCCGCTACACGTGCAGATTAAGGACGACGCCGTTTGTCCGAGCACGCCGTTTGTGAACATGCAATTTCTTTCTGCGTGCTAACTAGATATCACGTCCGAGGAGTCGCAAGTGCAGTGCACGCGCTTGAGTCTTACATGAGGCAATCGCGATGGTTTTTCCTCATTTTGGAGCCTGGCGCGTGCATTTGTGCGCTTTCTGTAGAAACCGGAGCACTTGCCGATTTCCTAACTCGCACGTCTTGCCCAAACACATTGCCATCGGACATCTGCACTGCAAAATGGTTAACACCCTTACGGGGAATTTTCCCTGTCTCTAAGACCCCTACACCAGAGCAAAAACACAAGAAAACACTCTTTTAAATGGTGTTTAGCAGTGGACGGTAGGCAGAAATATTTTTCGAGGGGTGTTATTCGCCGCCGGTGAAAACAAAAATGAAACGAAAGTGACCGCGCGTCTAAAAAACACCTTCGTTAATTTTCCGCTTTAATAAATTAATAAGGCCTAAGGGTTAGTTGCTTCGTTCACAATAAATAACTACATAAAAATAAGAGTGCCCGTAATAAAGTCCAAGGGTTAGTTGTTCGTTCACCGTATTTACATAAGAATAAGACTGTCCACATTACTCCGAGCGCTCGACTCGTAAAGAACATTTATCGTCTGAGAAGAAAACACTTGTACGAAAACGAAAAGCCATCTTGCTTCTAGATCAGGAACCATTTTATCCACAATCCAACACTCTTAACCATTTTTGTGTTTAGATTTAGTACACCAATTAGGTGTGTAAATAGCATGGGCTAGAAAGGAGGGAAGATGCCAGCTGTCAGAAAATTTGGGGGGGGGGGGGGGTGTTCTGACACCGAAACACCCTCCCTTGCTACGCCCTTTACTACCACCCTTACAGCCTAGTGAAAAACCAAAAAAACACCTTTTTGGGGGGTGTTCTGTCATTTATAACAACTTGCAAAAAAGTGTTTCTTTGTTTTTTTTTTGTAGTGTGTAATGGTGTTCGTTATTTATTTATTTATTTATTTATTTATTTATTTATTTATTTATTTATTTATTTATTTATTTAGTTAGTTAGTTAGTTAGTTAGCTAGTTAGTTAGTTAGTTTCTTTATTTACAGATACCTCGAAGACCCCAATGGGTGTGGTTTTACATGAGGGGTGGTGAAGCACAAAATTAGAGAGCAAGCGCACAACAAACAATAAAAACACTAACAAGCAATTACGAATACAAAGGGTTTCAAGAACGCTATGTACAGAAAGGGCATACCATGCAAACTAACAAAATAGATAAGACCACTATAAATAATCGCATAGATGACACAAGAAATAATCAGTACCAAAGTTTTTCGACGGCAGCTTTGAACTGCGCGCCGGGTTTGTGTGAATTACGACGCTTTTGGGAAGGCCTTTCCATTCGATAACGGGAAATGAATGAAGATAGGCGGGTAAACGTCTTTTTACAGTGGTTGATGCGACTCGATGGGCGGTGAACAGCTTTTACGAACAGGCTATCGCATGATAACGAGTTGTAGAATTTGTGGAAGAGGCAAAGGCTTGCTACGGTACGTCGTGTTTTAAGACTGGGCAATTTAGCTTTAGGTTTAAGATGGGTTACGCTTGTGTGGTATGAATAATCGGAAAAGATGAATCTGGCCGCACGGTTCTGAATGGATTCGAGGATGGTACATAAATTAGCTTGCGGTAAATCCCAGACTGCCCACGCAAATTCCAGCTTTGGGCGAACAAGGGTTTCGTAAGCCGGTAATTTGGCGGTGGCTCTAGCCATGTTTATGTTACGTCGTAGGAAGCACAGCGCGCGGTTTGCGTCACTGGTAATGGGATTTATGTGGGATGACCATGTAAGGTCATGAGAAATGTGAAGACCTAGATATTTCGTGTACGAGACAGGAGAAATAGCGGAGCCACTTAAGAAATATTTGTACGTGGAAGACCAGTAATGCGTGTGGAATGACATGCTGGATGTTTTATGAACGTTTAGAACCATGAGCCATTTGTTGCCCATTCATTTTCCTTAGGTCTTGCTGGAGTGCTAAGTTATCGGTGGGATCAACAATGGGGCGATAAATGACACAGTCGTCCGCGAACAACCGAATGCTTCAAATATCATCTGATAGGTCGTTGAGAAAGAGAGAAAAAGTAAAGGAAAGGCAGGAATGTTAACCAGGCTACGGCCTAGTATGCTATCCTGCACGGGGGAAAGGGGAACAATGAGGAAAAAGTGGAAAATAGAAAAAGAATGGGAAAAAGACAGACATAGCGCAGTGTGGTGAGCCTAGCGGTAGGACACTATAGACAAACAAGTTCACTGAGTTCATAGCGGGTAGTCTTTTGCGCTACAGTCTTTTGTGCAATTCCGTCGTTTTGAGGAAACACAGGAGCGCTTTTGTCGCCTTGTCCGCAGAAGACGGAGAAGGCCAGTGGCCCAGGATTGTCTCCTCAGAGAACGGGCGCCGAGAGTCTAACTTTCGTAGAGTCGCAGAGAGTTTCGTCCGAACGCGCGTCCCACGGTTTTCATCCGAACGTGCGTTCGGATGAAAACCGTGGACAATCGCAGAGGACATGTCGTATGGTCTCTGGTGTGTCACAGATTTCGCACGCCTCACTGGCTGCCAGTCCAATCAAATAGGAGTAAGCATCTGTGAATGCGACTCCAAGCCAGAGGCGACAAATAATGGTTGCATCAGATCGTGGAAGGCCTAATGGAAGGGGGCGACGAGCGCTCGTATTGTAGGTCGTTGATGTATATGAGAAAAAGTAAAGGTCCAAGGACTGTCCCTTTAGGAACACCAGAGATGACAGGGGATAAGGAGGAAGACCTGTTGATAACGTAGACGAACTGCTGTCGGTTTATTAAAAAGTTTGAAAGCCATACAAATGCATGTTCATCAAGGTTTAAACGTGAAAGTTTAGATAGAAAGTGCTTGTGAAGAACTTTGTCGAATCCCTTCTCGTAATCTGTGAAAATAGCATCGACGGGGACGTTAACGTGTAAATTAGAATTTATGTGACTTAAGAAGAGTGCCAATTGAGTGTGCAGGAGAGACCTTTTCGGAAGCCATGTTGATTGGGGTGAAAATGCGAAATTGGATTTCGCATTTTCTCAGCAACTGATCGCAATATGTAGACTATAACGGATCCGAATCCCCAGTTTCCAGTGTGCCTTCCGGTGTTTGCCAGGGTTCTGTACTTGGTCCATTGTTATTCATACTCTACATAAACGACCTGCCTTATAATATCAACTCGAAGATTCGCTTTTACGCAGATGATTGCGTCTTATACGACACTATCACAACAAAACAAGATCACCGCCGTCTCAACGAATCATTCTCAGCATTTTGTGCATGGTGCGAGTCATGGCAGATGACTATCAATTTTAGTAAAACCGTAGTCATGTCGTTTACCCATAGCGCATCACCGTCCGAATTCACGTACTTTTCCAAGGGTGTGCAATTAGAAAAGGTCCCACACTACAAATATCTAGGCGTATACTTTACCAGTAATTTGTCCTGGTCTAAACATATCGATTTCATTTCTAACAAAGCACAAAGAAAGCTTGGCTACCTGAAACGTACACTGCCTCAGGCGCCTCAACACACAAAGTTATTAATGTATAACACAATAATACGTCCGGTACTAGAATATGCATCTAACGTATGGAATCCACATAAACAGTGTGACATTAACCGCATTGAGGCAGTGCAAAAGAAAGCCGTCCGGTTTATCTGCCGCAGATACGACCGCAACTTTTCCCCAACTGCTGCCCTACCATCGCTTAGCCTAAAAACTCTGTCTGCCCGCCGTCACATCGATTCACTAAATTTTTTTCACCGCGTTGTTCATTCTGCGCATCGTTTATCCACTTCCGAATATATCACCCTGGCCAAGCCTTCGACAACAAGAAGCAATAACCCCCTGAACATTTCCCCTTATCACCCACGCATCAACACGTTTAAGTTTAGTTTCTTTCCCCGAACCATAGAAGCATGGAATTCATTGCCAGGCAGCGTCCGTTCTCTTCAATCACAGAAATTTTTGGAAGCACTTGAAAATGACTAATCTATCCCTTGTTAATAATTTTTGTGTTTTGTTGCTTTCGCAAACTTTGTGTATCAGTGCATAGGTGTATAAACGTGTTATTTGTAGGGCATATTGATGAGCGCACGGTATACTTGTGTTTCGTATGTTATGCATCCTCTATCAATATGTACTCATGTGACCTTGCCCATTATAAGTTTTCTTGACTGTCGCGTTCATACCGTGTCCTGCACTGCTAGTGTGGCAAATAGTCTGTATATTTTATTCATGTATGGCTGTACCCTGGTTTTCCCAAATCGATATTTTGTACCTACCCCCACTCCTGCAATAGCCCCAAAGGGGCTGCAGTATGTTTAAATAAATAAATAAACAGATATCAGAAAGCTAGCTATGTGCGTGTAAATGCAATGTTCCATTATTTCAGACCAAACACATGTAAGAGAGATCGGACAGAGGGCGTCATCTGAGGCTTTCTTTGGGACAGGTACAACTTCTCCTATTTTCCAATCTTGGGGAATGGAACTTGTTGAGAGGGACTGCTGGAAAATATGGCTAAGAATGGTGCTGGAGAGGTGTTTGCTGTTTTTAAGAATTTTTTAAGAATTTAAGAATTTAGGCAGATATTCCCCTTATCTGTGTAAATAATTTTACAGTGTGTATAAAACTACACTGTAAAATTATTTACCCCTTAAGGAAAATGTTTTTTATAACACTAATACGAAAACATGACCTAGTGTGATCTTATCATCTTTTCAACCTGTTGTTAGTTGTTCTGATTACTCACCCAAGCACTCCTTATCTCTTACACTGCTTCCATTGACTGCCATTTTAACTAAATGCTTTAATTACTTCTCTGTTCTGGCTTTTAGACGGGTCCACTGTACAATTACATGTGTGCACAATTAATTTGAATTTCACTTTGTTCGCACTCACGTTGCGATAGGGGTGTAGGTAGACAGCAACTCCTTCTGTTACTCCGCACTTCCCATTACTGATTCCCTCATCCGGTCAAAGCAACTCGAATGAAGCGAAGCTTGCTTCATTGACATTTTAACCCAAACTGATTCCACAAATTTCTCGGGACACTAAACTCTGCATACGTGCCGTGGAGGCTAAAGTGTGACGCACTATTATGACGGGTACCTTTTATAAACACGCCCAGCCATCGACGCAGCCACCATGCAACTTTACCGTGATTAATACATCTTAATCTGTTCTAATCTATCATAATACACCTCAATACATTTTAATCCACCCTAATCCCACCTTAATCTATCTCACTGCACCTTGATCCCTCCTTGCTAATCAATAATATCAATCACTAATCCATCGTAATTCATTTTAATCCCTCTAATCCACCACAGTCCACCATACTAATCGTTGCTATCAGTGACAAATCAATCATTAACCAGCTGGGATATCTGTAAACACGTGTCATTAATTATTCATCAGTTGACGCTCACCAAGCTAATTCTTGCCCCCCCTCTGGTAGGGTGCCCAGTTAGCGCAGTGGTAATGCACTCTGCTCTTGACCAGCGACCCCGGTCCAAATCCTTCACGGGCCCAAACGAGTTGTCTTATTCCCTTTTCAGCGGCAGCCATTCGGGTACCAATTGTGCTGACAACGACGGTCACTTTTCGCGTTTGATGAGGCTTTCGCCTAATGACTCGGATGTTATAACTAGGCTTTTGCGTATAGTAATATTTTAGTTTGAAGCGAAATTGAAGCAAATAGCCCTCGGGATCGAATACTTTTGAAGCGAATTCAAATAGTTGTCTGATGTCCGAAGAACAAACTGAACAGTTGTTCTATGTAAAAATCCTTTATTTCTGAGGCTACAGCACACAAAGGCGTCACAGAGAATCTTCGGATCACATCTTCAACAGTAAAAAAAAAGTCTGTATATAAACCAGTAGTAGAAGAAGGTGCTCCCGTCTACACAGATAACAACCTGCAACACATACATGCATAAAACATCGTATAAAATCATTTGGTAACATATTTGGTAGTTCCATAGTGGGTTGGCACCCATGGACGCATTGGCCATGTCTCTTGACTGACTGAAGCAACTGAAGTTCAAGCACGGAGAGCGATCAACATCTGCTCACTGCACGCATGCCATACGGTAACCAAACAAATTGTTTGGTTACCGTTTCATTGTTTGAAACAGTGAAACGGGAGCCTGGACTACCTTGACGAACGTGCGGGCGTAAGATGGGTGCAACAACGCCCTGACTCACCACCACCGAGACTAACTCAAGGCCGCCGCGCGCTTCCGTGACGTCACGCATGCGGGATGGGCCTGGAGGTCGGCTTCACCTCGCGCGCATGGAAGGTTTACTGCGCACTCGTTACCGAAGGCCGCCGATGCCATCGCTTCGGTCGCGTAAGGACAACTATTAGGACTACGCCTACAAAATAGTTTTAACGCGTGTGCACCGCGATGAATGTTGCGAACACACGTAATGTTTTCCACAGTACTTGTAGTAAAATCGCTTCTGGCCTGATCACTTGCACAAAATATTTATCCAGTCACTAGAGTGGCGACACCTTACATTTAAAGAAACGCGAAATGCATAGCCGATTCGCACTACACAGGAGGTTTTCAAACACAAGTGATTTATTAAAGGAGATGACACAAATGAACAAAAAAGGAATGCAACACACAGAATGGATAAGGCAGATATGCCACTCTGCCAGCATGACACACGCTTTCAAAAACGTGATTTTCACTAGAGATGGCACAAATGCAGACCTTTAGAAGGTTGAAATTATTCCTACTTCTGCAGAGTTAGCAGCTTTCGGGTTTCTTTTGGGTTGTCATTTGCTGCTTGCAGTTTGCGCTTTCCTTTTGGAATGCTCAGTGTATTGTTAACCGTTTTGCACATATTGTTCAGCAATGTGTTTGCCGCTGCACTCAAGATATGATGCATAAGCTCCTGTGGGGAATGACCCGAGTCGCAGTAGTCAAGAACCTCAAAATTATTGAGAGCACGAGACACCAGTGCTACCAGTACCTCCTTCTGGTTGGTCAAAGCAAGAAACTGTGAAGCATACTGCTCGCCTCTCAGCTTGTCAAGGACAATTTCAGTGAAGAGCACTGCATTCACTACTACTGCTTGAGGGAATTTCAAGCCTCCCCTTGTCATGCCTGCGATTAGTATGTTTTCGTCATGGTCCAAATCTGTGTGTTCTAACACAAGGGCTTCTTTGCAAAACGTACACATGAGCTTCTTCAATGTAACATGTGCACAATATCCTGCAACATACGTTACAGCCGGCATCCTTGAAGCTTTCTTCTCCATATCTGCATTCGTCACTTCAATTCGATACTGCTCGTGAACTGATTCTGCAGTGATTTTCGACACGGGTACTGCCATGACTTCCAAGTCGGGAAGGTCTAGGACTTTCTGCAGCCTTAGTTTGTTCTCAGATTCATAAATCTGACGAACCGAGACATGGTACTGGGAACCACTAAGCTGGCGGTACTTTCCGAACCTTTCTTCAAGTGAATCGGTCTGAAACTTCCCTAGCAGTACATATTTGAATCGCAGCTCCTGTAAACAGTACAGAGAAATTTCACGCAGAGCATGGCTTGTGTGGCCAAGAGCCATGTGCGTTTCTCGTGTGAAATGGCCCGCATCATGCTTAAGGCTGGCCCAGTAATCAAGCCACTCTGGTACCCGTTTCAAGAACTCCAACTGCGGGCAGGATTCTGAAGACACTGGGTACTGCATGTCATCCCGCAGGCGTTCGCCTTTCCTTGGAGTCTTGACGTTTACAATTCGCCACCAAGTTACGATGGTGGCTATAAAGGCTGCAGTACCTTCTGCATGCTGGATGGTGGTAGAGTTCAGGGCAGCTATGGTCGACTCATTGAAAATTCGCAAAGCAAGCTTAACATTTTGCCTTTCCATGTTCGACGGGTCTAGTGCCTTTAGAGACAATGTTGGTGCTATCTTTAATAGCTCATTTTGTTCTGCTTCGTGCAACTCGCGCAACGCTTTGAACGATGCTGTGAGGATAGGCGGCTTTGGGTCAGTGCTACTTGGGTCGGGAAAATAAATACACTTGCCACTGTTCCGCTGGTTTAGCCAATTATTTCTCACGGACTTTAACACGTGAACTGGGTCCAGAATGTAAAAAAGGGGCCGAGATGGATCTGCTGGATGTGGATACACAATGCTTGCCTGAGGTGGGTTTGCAAAAAATGTCATTGCTTTTCGATTTATGGAGTTGTTGTCCGAAACAACTGCTACAACTCTAAATCCAAGCACTTCTAGCTCAGTGATCAGTTTCCTTAGAAACTCATGCAGTGCTTTTGCATCAATTTGTGCTACGGGCAGAATGTGAACAACATCTTTGTGATTTGAAAGGAGGCTTTGCAGCATGAAAACATGAGCTGTTTTCGCCGGACTCGAGCTGTTTGCAGCAGCACCTGTGACATAACCGCCTTTGTAGTCAAAGTACGCTTGTATGTGGATCTCATCCATCATTAGAGTGACAGTTCGTTCGTGCTCTTTCATTGCGTTCAAGATCGTTTTTGCATAGTTCAAAAAACAAGCGTCTTGCTGCTCGAGGGCAGGGCTCACTCCATATGAAGAGCAGAGACGCCTGATGGTAGCCGGGTGAGGCAATTTTACCTTCATTGAACTTCTAATGAACCTGTATGCATGCGGCGATATAGTGTACAGCAGTGCTGCGAAAACAAGCATTTCAGGAGCGTATCTCAGAGGATTTCTCAAAAGAAGCTCAATTTGGGCGCTTACAAATTTCACTACTTCCATGTGCCATCCATGCAAATCTTGCTGCTCGTACTCACTGCAAACATCCTGCAGCAGCCTCAGCACAAGTTCCAGGAGGCGGTGAGCTTTTTGGCAGCCATCCGTAGCGCAACAAATCTGTAGCTTCTCAACACACTGCAACACTTCATTTAGTTGCCTAAGGTTTTCCAACTGTGAAGGCACGTTCACACCAGAAACGCTCTCAAGACGGGTTTCCCCGAAAAACACGTCAACACACAGATCAGCTGGACACTCTTACTGAACTGCGCACAGCGGGAGCACGGTCAAGAGCCAGGTCCAAAAAACTGACCACTGAATCCTTGACAATCCACTGTCCAGAACTCTGACACCGAGAAGTGTGGAAGAGCTTGCAAACTCTGAAAAACTTTTGACTTGGTTCCTCCGGTCTTCTTCTTCTTGTGCGGCAACCGAAAGTTCAATAGCTTTTCGCAGCGATGCCGCCTCCAAGCGAGCTTTCTTTTCCTCTGGTGTCTCTCGTGCGGGCACTGTAGGGCGCGATATATACTTGGGGCAGTTGGCGAACACGCTGGTAACTGCGGTTTCCTTCAGGCGAACGCGCTCCAAAGGCACTTCAACCACCTTTCCTGTCTGCACATCCGTGTACGTTGCCGATCTGACGAAGTCTGTTGGAACGAAATGGTTCTCGCAGAGCTGAAACAAAGAGGCAAAAACACGAGGTGCTAAGTGCCGCAGTTAAGACAAATCGCGAAGGACGTAGAATTATTCGTTGCAAACACACATCGCCGCTTACCACTGTATGCTTTGAAGGCGTAAAATCTTCGCGACCAAACAGCCTTGTTCCATGCCGCTCTCCGCTGCGGGTCAGTCGGGAACCGGTAGACGCGTACACTTGAACCTTTGGCATCGTAGTTAGACTTGCAGTTCGGGAGCGCAACAAGAGCCAGGCATTTTCAAGCGGGGCAGCACACGATAACTATTGCCAAGATCAACGTTCCCTCATAATTGCCAGCAATTACAAGACGAAGTGACAACTTCGCACCAACACAGCTACCACGCCGCCAACGATTGAAAAAATGTCCGATGTTGCCAACAAAGCCCTTTTGCAATCCGACAAAAGACGTGAAATCTTATGAAAGTTACTCTCTTTGCATTAATTATTCACTAGTTAGAAACTTCCAACGCTATTTCTAGCTAATAAACATTCTCCCGCAAAAATATTTCAATTCTATAAAATAAAAACGAAGACGAAACATTTTTTACACGATTTTACGCCCACTATACAGCGGCCAAGCCACACTACTAGCCAAGCCGGAACGCTTCTAGAAGAGGCAGAGAGGGGGCGACTCTGCAACGCCTGCCCCTTTCCCTCCCGGTTCCTCGCGCGCGGCCACAGCGCAGCGCAGCCCGGCCGCTCCCTCTGCGCGGCCATCCGATACATTCCATCCCGTAGTGGTGACGTAGGCTGTTGGGAAAGGGGGGAGCGCGCCGGCCTTGCAAATTTCTCGTCGGTGGTGCCTGACTGTGGCTTAGCTTATCTTCCACGTGTAGTCAAAATGTAGGCCTGACGTCAATGGTCCTGCGGCTTGCCTAACGAAACCGAAACTCCTGATATTACTTGAAGGCAGTGTTGATATTCGTTCGCCTCAGATACTTGGAAATATCGGAAACTTTAAATTCGGGTCGAAGCGAATTCGGATGATGTAATATTCGTTCGAATATCCGAAGCACTCGAATATTCTCACAAGCCTAGTTATAACCTAATAAAACTGTTAAGTGGAGACAGAAGAAAGAAAAGCTACAAACGACTCTCACAGGCAGCCTTCAAGTCGTTTCGCTCTCGGGGCGAATTTTTGCAGGCTAAAGATGAGGTAAACCTTTCCGCTACACGTGCAGTGTGGGGGCGACGTCGTTTGCCCAAGCTCGCCTGTGAATGCGCAAGTTTCTTTGCTGCATGCTAACTGGATACCTCGCCCCAGGAGTCGCACGTGCAATGCACGCGCTTGAATCTTAAATGAAGCAACTGGGATGCTTTTTCCTCATTTTGGAGCCTGGCGCGTGCATTCGCGCGTTATGGGGAATTCAGAGCGCACTGCGCATCTCCGAGCGCATTGCACACGTGCACGCCTCGCCCAAATGCCTCCGGACTTAAGTATAAAACTACAGGTTTGCTTTTTTGTGCACTGAATTAACGAGTCAACGCACAATATGGTCTGCGACGAAGGACATTCTACGGGAAAGTTAGCAATGATTTAAACTGCGTTTACAACATGCTCAGCGTCACGTTTACCTGCGCCAGCCTAGCTAGCATTTGCGTCAGAAATTATTTGACTTGTTTCGAACGTCAATGGCGACCTCCCTTTTGCCGAGGTAAGAACGAGCAAAAGTTTCATCAGAATGAATTTCGAATTTGCGTCAGAACTTCCTTCGCTAGTTTCGAACGTCAGTGGTTACCTCATTTTTTATGATGTAAGAACGAGGCACGAGAATTGGTTCAGGATGCATTTCGGACGGGAAGTATGGAACAAAAATGAAAAAAAGTGAAATAAAAAAATTGAGTTGAAAAAAAAAGAAGAAAGAAGAAACAAATCAGACTATTCGTAGTAACAAGAACACTCCAGTACGTTCGGTCAAACAGCGTTCGGAGCATTGTAAATGAACAGTTTTGTAGCGTGAGCTACCCTGGCCGAGGTTGAGCAGTTTCGCGTGGCTCCCGGGGAGCCGTGTTTCGCATGCGCGAGGAGCAATGACGTTTCACTGGGCACAGCTGGCGCGCCGGTGCCGCCGCCGCCACGACTGGATTGGATTGGATTAGAAATCGTTTTAGCAGCAGTAAGAATGATGATCAGCTAATCCTATACAACAAGGAAAGCTAAGGATCCCCAGCTGAACCTTAGCTCACGCTACGTATATCCTGGCATAGCCGAGCTAAGCCACTGCAAATTGTTTTCATTACCGTTTAACAGCGAAGCTGTTGATCAAATCGTTTGTGTGGTGTCCACAGCTAACAATAATAAGAAAAATATCCCGGGCCATCTCCACTAAAGGCGCGTTCCCACTAGGCCGACACGACGGCGACGGCGACGCCGACGAGTCGCCAAACCATCGGCCAACTGCCGAGTTGACCGACCGCGCTGTCATACTACGCCGACGGCGACACAAACACGTCGGCCGATGGAAAGTCGCCGTAGTGTGACTGACTCGCCGACCGAAGACGCCAACAAAACCGGTCGTCCGACCGGTCGCCGGACGCGTCGTCGGGAGTCGACCGAGAAGCGAAAACTGCTCCCCGACAACATTCGTGCCGCAATGAATGCGGCTCTATTTTGATAGTTTTCGTCCATGAAGCGCATACAACTCAACACTAGCGCTGATGCAATCCGTATTTTGGCGTTCGACGCTTCGGCCGTGCTCTTCGGCGACGCCGCTACCCCGGAGCTGCAAAACTGCAAATGCGTGTGCGATCGGCTCGCCTGTAGAAAATGTAAGGTCAGTTTCGTGCAGAAGAAGAATTACGTAGGGTAATTTGGGTAATAAGGCATCAATATCGGCCAAGGTTTTTTATGTGAAACGTAAAACCAAAGTACGGCAAGCACTATCCCCGCAGTGGCAGCCGCGCACACACATTATTGCGAGCGCTTTGCGAAGAAAGCGGAGTTAATATGGCGATAAGCTATTGTGGGGGGCTTCGGGAACCTTGCTGTGCAAGCGATATTTAAGAAATTTCAGTTTACCAGCCAGGAATTCTGTAAACCAGCTAGTAAACACCGACGTACGACACGGAAGGATGGGCCTCCATCTGTTACCCAGGCTATTTCGGAGTGGAGCAGCGCTTGGGCGGTGGCGCAGTGCTATCGCGCGTCGCGCCCGTGTGCTCAACGTTGCGGGTTCAATTCCCGGCCGGATCCGTTTTTTTTTTTTTTTTTGTGTGTGTGTGAGCGGTTTTTTAAGGGGTATGGTTTGCGCATCCAATTTGGGAATCGCGAGATTTTGAGAAGCAACTACCTTTGCAATTAAATATTCCTTCGAAACAGCGAGTGGCGTCTTGAGCCACAACAATTCATTTCCCTTTTCTTAATCGCACCGTGTTTCTCGAAAATGCGATAGCATGGTGCAAAATCAGGCCTTCTCCATTAGAGAAGGTTAAATTTCTGCTGACGTTCGCACTAATTTATATGCATATTTTACGTGCTACAGAGGTCTTTTCGCCGGGGGTTAACATCCATATTATTACTGCCGCGGCAGCAGCGCACAGCTCTTTTTTCTTTGTCCGTGATCTAACAAGAAGTTGAGGAGTACATACAGTACAAGCAGCGCACACGCCAGTACGCACGAATGGCTTCAGTCGTGCTGCGGCGACACGATACACCAAGTTTGACTAGAGAAAGAAAGATCCCCGGCGGAGAGGCGAGGCGGCGGAGTCGGCCGTCGCGGGGCCGTCGGTGTGGGCGTCGCGCGGCCGTCGGTGCGGTGTGACAAGCGCGTCGGCCGACATCGCGGAGACACTGACGCCTCGCCGATTTCTCGCCGACGCCGACGGTTGGGCAACGGTCGGCGTCGGCGCGGTGTGACATGGCCGCCGACAGCTCGCGCCGACACGGTGTTGGCCGACCAAATCGGCCGATGGTCGGGCTAGTGTGACCGCGCCTTAACGAAGCATGCAATGCATAAGTATATTCTCGGCGCCTTGATGTTGTTGCCCACGGAGATGGAACCGTCCGGGGGGGGGGGGGGATAGAAGTGCACAGCTTTGCTGTAAATCTCGGGTCTTTGAAACACGAAGCGTTCTAGCGCGAGGCGTCGGAAAACGAATGTCCCAGTGTTTAAGTGCCGTGACTACATGATACGAGATACGACGACGACGACAGGAGACGCCGACATCCCGAGCCCCTAAGGGGCTTCGCCCCTAAAAGGCCGCGCACTCGTGCACGCGTGTCTCGAGCGCACCTTCATCAAGCAAAGCACACCCACTTAGGGAGACTGCCCAAGATTGGCCACAGAAACGCTCCAGCGTTCGCCGTATCGTGGCAAGACTTGCTCGGAACGAGAAAGACACATCATAGCGTACGCCCCTCGTTCGTTCGTCCTCGTGTCGTCGTGCGCATGTGCTCTGTACCGTAGAAGACTTTTATGTCGAAGCTGCTGTAGGTGATCATTGACTCCACATGGCACGGCCGCGTATAGTTCGCACCGCCGAGGAAGAGGCCGCGTTTCGAGAGGCTCGGCGTGCAAATCATCCGCTAGAGACGATAAGTCGCGCTTGCAGAGTGGCGTACGAAAACATCGACCAAAACGATGAGCTCACGCTGGCCTTGCTCACCATAAGGTCACTGAAATAATGCCATGCAGCCCACGTCAATCACGACACCACAACGATAGTTGAACTCAACTTTGTGTTCGTCAATGACCCCCACAACAGCTGCGCCATTCTGGTCTTGCGCGTGTGTGCAAGTTTTCCTGAATTTTTTTTTTGTTTTGTTTTGAAATGGTGCGCCGTTTTGCTTAAGTGGGCTTGTTCGATCACACAGGGATATGTGTCTCGTTCGGGAGCGCCCGGCCCAGAGGAGGCGATGGAAATTCCGTTCGTCTTGTTGGTGTAGTGGGCGAACTATGAACCCTACAACGAACCGGCCAGGAAAGCTGGGGCTAACGGGTAACGCAGACGCATTTTCCCGGTACGAAGGTGAATCAGAAGTAGCGCCATCTATCTTCATAAGGAAGAACAGTCATAAGGAAGAACGGTATACGAGAGCATGCTAGAGTGTGTGCGGAATCGGACACCCAGTCTTATCACGAGTGTATGGGGCTCGCTTTGGCACCACGCCTGAAATGAAAACATACTGAACCACGCAGAAATGTCGTTTGCCCCGAGGTAGCACGCACTTGGAGGGTGCTCAAGGAAAAAGGGACCGCAAGTCTCAGACGTGTATCAGGTGTTGACACGCGTGTGTAGCTAGACTGTCCACCCAGGTACCGTTTTTATTTAATTTCACGGAGAAATTTATTACAGGCGGAAAAAGTTCACAGTCCCTCTGAGGAAACAACATGGACTTTGATAACAAAGGTTAGAGGTGCGCATTCACAAAGAGAGAGAGAGAGAGAGAGAGAGAGGGGGGGGGGTATGCCACTCGATGTGTTGTAGCTTTCTTAGGGGCAAAGCACCTTAGGGGCTCGGGCAGTCGGCGTCTCTTGTCGTCGTCTCCTGTAGTCACGGTAGTGAAACACCTGACCACTCGTTTTCCAACACCTCGCGCTAGAACGTAACGCGTAGTACAAGAAAAGTGTATAAGAGATAAAACTGGTTCAAAATAAACTAACATTATTTAGAGATTTGTGGAACGGTCCCTGTCCACTCCTGCAATCATCAAGCTCAGGCAGAAGCTGTTTGTAGACGGGTGATAATTTGTGTTACACTCAAATACCCACCACCTCTCGACGCTAGGCCTGATCGGGTCGGGTGGTCGGTCGAAGCAAGAAAAGGCATACTTACCTGTACCGGGATCTCGTTGATCACCGAGGACGAGCCCCCAGGGCGTGGCATGGGCATTGAACTACGCTCGCGTTGACCCCTGCCACTACCCCAAACTGGGGCGAATGGGGCATGCAAACTGCTTAAATCCGATTCAACGCAAGAGAGGGCGCCACCGCCTCAGCGAGCGCGCGATTGCTCCTCCCACCGGCGCTTCTCCGGCGCCCAATCAGCGCGCGCCGTATGGCAAAAGAGAGACTTACAACCTTTGAGTACACTTTTACACGGCATGCTCCGCCCCTCCTCAGGTTTCCCGTTAGTGAAGATGGCCCGTTTTCTCCCAGCTTTGCGCATATCAGCAAGCCTTTTCGTCCTTCCATGTGGTCTGAGTGCAATTTGCTGCACCTACTTTCTCGCACATAATTTTCTTGTCGTCTGTGTTACTTTCCGCATGTGTTTATTGTTGCTGTTATTGACCGCCCTGTAACTGAATGTTTGTACACCACCCACTCAATGCTCTTCTAGAGCCTTTAAATTATCATAAAGAAGAAAATCAGCAAATAAACCTTAATAAACAGACATTCGCATCTGTGTGCGTGCGTGGGTGCGTGCATGTGGGCT
Source organism: Haemaphysalis longicornis (assembly GCA_013339765.2). Lineage (NCBI taxonomy): Eukaryota > Metazoa > Arthropoda > Arachnida > Ixodida > Ixodidae > Haemaphysalis > Haemaphysalis longicornis. The sequence continues at coordinate 2,948,156 of JABSTR010001038.1, read as the reverse complement.
TACGTTTGTGCGTGCGTGCACGTGTGACTTCGTACGCTAACATCAGACGTTATGACGTATGCAGGCAAACTTGTGACAGGAGGCCCGACATCCGGATAGGCATTTAAAACTGGGATAAGTACAACGGTTCCGCTTTCAAAAAAAAGACAAAAATCCTTTTCAAAAATGTCCTTTAAAATCCTAAAACCGCTCAAAAATGTGGTGGCATCGGGTAAGGTGCAAAGCATCCTGCCTTACGACAACGCACATAAAGACGTTTACTCGCAGCCGGTGTCGGTTGTTCCGAGTCGAAGTTCATCAAATAACGGAACGTGCCTCCAGTCACATCCAAGTCGTCCTTATTTAGAAAAAGAGCGCCACGCGCTCTGCACGTGCGAAAAACGGCAAGTTGTCCTCGGCACGTTGTCCCCCCATGATGCGTAATGCGCGCACGGAATACTCGCTCCGGCGGCATCTATTTCCCTTTCGCGCACCCCGAGCACACTCGATCGAGGGCTCCTAAGAGCCTATTTGCCCGATTGCCGACCCACGTGGCAGCCTTCGCGCCGGCGCCCGACTTGACACGCGCCCCGTTGCCTCGTGTGAAATCGCTTCGCCCGTGAAGTGTGCGCAGTTCCCTCGCGCGTCGTCCTTCGATGTTGCACGATGCTCTCGGTCGCGACGCGACTCTCGGTGGAGGAGCCGCTTACACTTGACATTGGTGCGCGGGCGCTTTATTGAACACGAGCGTCTTTTAAAGGCCACACTCTTTCTTTGGTCCAAGAAAACACGGAAGTTTTGATCCGACTGGCTGTCTGTCTGTCTGTCGTGTATGTGTATGTATGTATGTATGTCTGCATATATGTATATATGTATGTATGTATGTATGTATGTATGTATGTATGTATGTATGTATGTATGTATGTATGTATGTATGTATGTATGTATGTATGTATGTATGTATGTATGTATGTATGTATGCATGCATGCATGCATGTGCGTATGTGTGTATGTGTGCATGTATGTGTGTGTACGTATGTATGTATGTATACATGTATTTACGTACGTACAGCCTCCAAAGTTTTTAAATAATATAGCGGGAGCGACGACCGATCGGCATGTCAGCGCCTTATCATGGTGTTCACCGACAAAATAGGCGATGGTACGCGCACGCGCACGGGACTATCTGTTGTGGCAGCGTCGTCTGCTCCGCTGTTCTTCTCAGGACAACACACCCCCTGTTTTTCTTATCTTGCAAGGCCGTTTCGCTATCGCCAAAGGTAGCTAAGCAGCGTGAGGCACAAAGTCATTCAGATGCAGTGGCAGGGGGTGTGCAACTCTCAAGGAAGCAGCGTAGCAGGCGACACTCATACAGCATATGGCCCTATGCGCGTGCGCGTACTCTCGCCTATTTCGCTGCTGAACACCGTGATAAGGCCCTGACATGCCGGTCGGTCGTCTTTCCCGCTATATTATTAAAAATTTGGGAGGCTGTACGTATGCATGCGTGCGTGCGTGTATGTATGTATGTATGTATGTATGTATGTATGTATGTATGTATGTATGTATGTATGTATGTATGTATGTATGTATGTATGTATGTTTATGTATGTATGTATGTATGTATGTATGTATGTATGTATGTATGTATGTATGTATGTATGTATGTATGTATGTATGTATGTATGTATGTATGTATGTATGTATGTATGTACGCATGGGGTAATCGTTGTGGGTGTCGCTTACAGCTTCGCAGTCCAACCAACTTCACAGCGTGGAGTGGAGCCAACGTGAAACAAGACGACAGCGGCGGCGAAGCTGAAGCAGTTTTTTGAGAAAAAACTCTTAAAGCGGGGGTAATTGTCATGTGTCAAGGGCACCCCCCGAGAGGGGACGCAGGAAAACCCCGAAAAATAGAATAAATGAACAAAGGAACGAATTTTTGCTTTTCGCCTCCATCAGAAAAGCGGCCGCCGCGGCCGGGAATCGAACCCGCACCCTCGTGCTTAGCAGCACAACGCCATAGCCACTGAGCCACCGCGGCGTGTATTTGTGGAAATTACACACGAAACGAGTTAAAGGGGATAAATTGCGTTTATGTCCGGGACCATATATTCCTACACCCTCACAACGCATTCTCCCCATACCTGACACTCCTTTTTTAAACATTTACAACGTACAGTTAAAAATGAACTGTAGCAGTAATAAAAGTCGAGCTAATTGGTATGGTTCCATACTTCTACCAGCGCAAGACGATGGGGACAAAGAAAAGACAAACACATCGCCTGTGTTTGTCTTTCTTTCTTTGTCCAGGTCGTCCTAGCGCTGGTAGAATTTATATAGTTATAGGTCCTGTGAGATAACCTGGAATTTGCAGCAACACAATTTTTTCCTTTCAGCTCCTTTAGGGAAGTAATTTCCCGAAATCCAGCCTTAGTGAACTCCCCCTGCATGATAAAATTGTATGGGTGTAGGACAATAGGGCCTTGGACATGATGCTCCCGGACCATATGATTCCAAGTGGAAACCCGCACAAAATGACCCCGCGTCAATCCTTCGACTCCGTCAAAAGTCGTCAATATCTGAAGCGATTCCTTTTTTCATGTGAGTGATAGACATAGCGGAACCCCGCGAATGCTTCAGCTATCTTTGTGAAGTTTCAAGGTGTTAAATGAAGCTACAGCTAGATGGCAAGACATTCATCATGCACATACTACATGTCTTCATGCGTATGTAGGCCCGTTCGTCACATGGCGTTTTGTCATGGGCCCATTTGTAATACGCCATTTGGTCTCATAAGATCAATCGTCATACGGCAGTTCGCTCTATAGAAAACTTTGTCATATGGGGCACGAAAAGATACATTTAGTGTTGTTACTTCGTGTTTATTTTTTCTTCCAAGCTTATTTACTCACTCACTCGCTCAGAAGACAGAATATAGTCTTCAGTGAGATGCAATGAGCCGTGATCCGACGTCACTCATATTCGGTTACACTGTGCTGGCACTTACTATTGCTGCGGAAAATATTTCGTATTAATAACTGCTGTCTGTCATAACGGAACGGAGAATGGCTCATGATTTCCCTTCAAAACAATGATTATTAGTCAAAATTATAACTTTGGTCTTGCAAGTTTTCCTTCGCCGGCAGGCTGAATGCAGCGTCTATTCCTTAGCCTTGATGCGAATGTAGGACTATCCGTTGTGCAAAAGCATATCACCAGCTCTGTTGGTGGTTATTAAATCGAAGTCAAAAGCAAGAGTAAAACCATAAGCAACAATGACCCCTTTTTTATGCAACACAGAACTTTGTCCTGCTAAAGTAAAGTCGGAATTCTTCATACGAACAAGAGAGAAATCAGCTGCACCAAACAGGTAGGAGGGGGGGGGGGATTAATCCTCCCCCGTCTTCCAAAACGTTGACTCTCTGATAGCAGAACCCAGTTCTGTAATCTGCCCTGCCTCGCTTCTCTCTCTTGCAAGATCTTTTCTACCCGTCCCCCGTTCCATTCACCGGTGCCAAGCCAAGCACCTACAGCTGATATCTCCCCCGCCTATTTCCCGGCTCCTCTTTCTTGCTGGATACAACTTCCCTCACCCCTTCAAACTTAAAAGAAAAATCCAAACCCCGTTTCACTACCACCAACACAAAAGAACTAACCACCTGGCTTCTTTGAGACTGAGACGAACGCCTTTGTGGCAAACCATCCTAGGACGAATGTTCCACGGTTACAAACCGGCCTATTACCAAAAAGGCATATGCTAGTGTCCGTAAATAAAGTCTATAGGGTATTTAGTGGCTCTAACCTATGCTAAAACTCCATATGACGAACACGTTAGCGCGGCTAGCAAGGAAAAAATAATATGATAAAGAATAAATACAAGGAAGCATGCCATCGGTTACTGACAAATGTGGGTGAACTGAATAACCGCGATAGTATGCACCAAAACATCTTGCACGCTCCAAGCTTACTTGGGACTATATATTGTTCGGGACAATATTGAGCGGATACCGTAGAGTGAGGGAAAATCGCATGTTTTTTTAACGGTCTCCTCAATATTACGCTCAGCCCGTTAATATATCGATTTAGATTTTGGTAACATATTTACAAATTAAAATGCAGTCGAATACGTTTGAGTGTTTCGCGCTGACAAGCCTCTGAAGGGACGAACGAGACGTCCGCAATGACACCCCTAACCGAGTGAACAGGCCTATGAGGTTATATCAGCGTACAGCCAGGCTGCTGGACCTGGAGACCTGAAATTTCTGGCGTACCTTCCTGTCATGCCGTAGGAACTCAATATGGCTGGTTTTTTTTTAAATAACACAGCGAAAATGGGTAAGCATCTTTTTTTTCAGAAAATTCTTAATATTTTATTCTCATTATTTAGTGCTATACGAAATGAACTTAGAAATGATAACCACGATTGCCATCATCATATTCATGTTTTCTGCTGGACACGGGTTTCTCCCATAATCTACAAACACCTCATCGCTAATGGCCAGTGCAAAAATTATCGCCGCACTTTTCCGAGGTGTTAACACGTAAACAACCTGCGAACGTCCCCAAAGGCAAATAAATCCTACCAGTATCTTTTGAATGCGTGTAGCTTGCTTTGGTTTTCAGCACACGCCGTTCTGCACTCACTAGAGTTGGACGATGTTTCTCTTAAAAAAACATTTTCTCGGCGTCCAAAAGTTCTATACGTACGTTCCTTATGCCTGTCGAGAGATTGCGAGAGAAAGATAGCAAAAGTTTATTGCTGGGACTACAGGCTGAATACAGAGAGTGCTGGACGGCTCAAGCTTTCCACCGTGCGCGAATTCGACGTTGCAAAGAGCGGCCCTTCCCGATGGTCGGGTACAGTGCCCTTGGCAGTAATGATTCATGCGTCTCAAACAAGTCCGGTTTCATCCGATCGGTGATTTTCCCTTCGCACTCGTTTTCACCGCCTGTGCTGCTGCGTTGCCATATCTCACAGGCGATGCTAGCCGTCTGGGGACTGTCCACGTGCAAAGCACTTGGTCCTGTCCTGGTTAAAGCGCCTTCGCGTACTGTGTAGCGCTCTCCCACCCCCTTTCCTAAATTTTCCTTTAACATAGGCATATTGTCAGGGTGGTAAGTGATGGGAAGATATTTATTGAAGATGGAACAGGGAAATGCGCAGGGCAGTGCTTCTAATCAAATGGGGATTCGCGGACCCCCTGGTGTCCGCGAAGGCTTCCCCAAACTCCGCCCCCCCCCCCCCTTCATTTCTCCTTTTTTGCAAAACCGCGCCGTCATTGCATAAGTGTGGTTTGGCTGCATGACACGTACTATTATGAGCAATATGAAAGGGAACACAGGAACGTGTAGAGAACACTCTCAGACCCAGCTATCAGTGATACGCTGCGGCCGCCGTCGGAAACAAAGTGGAAAGGGGGACGCTGTTGTAACAACTGTCCCGTTCCCGCCGAGCGTCTTATCGGCTGTCCGACGATGTATTGTTATCGGCGAAATGACGTATACGATGCTGCTTTGTAGAAATGCCAGCGCGGTGGGAGTGCCAACAGTTAGTGGAAGAGCGCCCTCCTTTCCCCCTTTGGTTTTCACAGCGCCATCCGCGTATCCCTCCGCGCCTGTTTCGAGGCTGTTTGCCACGCGTTCCTGTGTTCCCTTTCATATTGCTCATAATAGTACATATATTTTATTCCTCGCGTAGCACATCTTTTTACGTCGTATTTTTGCGCAACACAACAGCCAATTAGAAAAGCCTGACACGCAAAAGGATAAGAGCTTGAGCGGCTTTTAGCTGCAAGGGCTAATCGTTTGGCAGAAATCGATTATGCAGACATCGTGTGTGGGTGAATTTTTGCTGCATGTGAAAACTGTTTGACATTATGACATAGATCAATATTCTGCAAGATAAAAATATTCTTCAATACAAAAATGGGTTATTGGGACACTCATGGTTGAGAACTGGGAACCACTGGCGCAGGGGGATCAGTGGCGCTTAGCGGAAAGCGCATAGCCGGTGGTGCTAAAAACCAATGCATCTTCTTTCACACTCCCTCCGTAGGTTTGTTCCCTAACGTCGTCTTCGTACACAGCTTTCTGTGCCCTCTTATCGCCATAACAATGTGTAAGTATGTAAACTATGTATGTCTGTCTATAGTATGTTTGTATGTGCCTACATGTAGTACGTACGTACACATGTATGTATTTATGCACTTATTTATGTCTGTATAAGCGCCCCGCACGGGGCACCTTGAGCAATCTTGGTGACGGTACGGGCGATACCGCGGACCCCGAGCCCCCAAACATAGGCTGGATCCAACCGTGGCGATGTGTTTATAGGTGGAGGGTTAGAAACCACGAACGGTGGCCGTCGGAGCCCAGGTCAAGCTCCGGCGGATGGGCTCCCTGTCTGTTCACCAGGCAGGGAGCTCCGGGACCTCTTTGACTACCAGGGTAAGGTCAAAGAAGAAAGTACCCCCGTCTCCCTGCTTTCCAATGTATCATATGGCATTTTCCAAACCCCCCCCCCCCCCCAAACGTGATCGGCCCCCGAAAAGGGGCCGCACCGAAGTTTCGTTCCCACCTCTTACAACAACTGTCTTGTCAACAACCGTGAATAACTATGCTCGTTTTCTTGTGATTGAGTCAGCTGACTCAGCAAGACCTGTCGCTTCCATGTCCGTATTCTTGATCTCTAAATTTCTGCAAAGCACCATAGGTGGCAAATATCAAGCTAAAAAGCTCAGGATCGGAGAAATCCTGGTAGAACTCAATGCCGAACAACAAGCCCGCACTCTTCTTGCACAAACCCGCATCCATGATCTGGACATCAGGGTCACGCCCCACAGGAGCCTAAACAGCTCCCAGGGTGTGATTTCTGAGACAGATCTCCTGACGGAAACAGATGCCGACCTTCTCGAAGTTTAAAGGATCAGGGCGTCACAGCTGTGCGGCGCATCACGATTCGCAGGGACGACAAGATAATCCCTACCAAACACATTATCCTGACCTTTGACCGCTCGACAACTTCCACAATATATAAATGCAGGCTTCATTCGATGCTCCACTCGTCCTTACATTCCGAACCCGCGCCGCTGCTTCAAGTGCCAGCGGTTCGGGCACGGTACAAACTCATGCCGTGGCCGAACGACTTGTGCAAAATGCGCCGCGTACGATCACCCCAGCGACAACTGCCCATCCGACACCCTCACGTGTGTGAACTGCGGGGGGCCGCATGCAGCGTACTCCCGCAAATGTGAAAAATTTCAAACAGAGAAAAAGATCATCAACATCAAGATAACTGAGAACATCACCTTCCCAGAGGCGCGGAAGAGGTTCGCCTCTTTCCCCCTGGGGAGGTACGCCGACGCGGCTCGCCGGGGGGCGGAGCGGCGTCTGGTGTCTACAGGGACCCAGTTCAGCGAGTCTGACCTGGTCCCTCCCCCGCCCCCCCCCCCCCCCCCCCCCCCCTGTGGTGCCTCAGGCAGCCCAATCCGTCGCCACGCCGCTTGCTGAGGCAGCAGCGGTCGTGGTGACAACCTCTTCCGTTGGGACCGATGCCGCTCCCGCCGCTGCCTCCCCGTCCTCCAGTGCGTTGGAGGGTGCCGAGGGGATGACATCGGGGGCCCCGCATCGGCTCCCACCGTCACCGCACCGCCCGTGCCACCTCTGGTGCCCCGGACGCCCTCGGCGGTGGCGGCTCAAACGAAGGGCTCCCGAAAGGGGGCCAAGACCGGGGGGCCTGGTCCGCCGGGCACCCTTCTGGCATCCGACGAGGAGATGGATGTCGCGCCGTTCCTGCCTGCAACGCAGCGCAAGGAGCGGCCTCCGATGTCCAAGCTGACAGAGAAGCCTATAGAATCCTAGAATAACAGCCCCGAAAGACGACACATGAACAAACACACACACACACTCCAGTTATTCTTAAATTTAAATAATGGGAACAGAAAACATCATCCAATGGAACTGCAGAGGCCTCCTTAAAAATCTTGACGATGTGTATGAGATTCTGCATGCCAATCAGCCAAGTATCATGTGTCTCCAGGAAACCCACCTCAATTCTACACAAACAAATTTCTTAAATAGGTACATGGTATTCAGAAAGGACAGGGTTGGCTGCACGCACTCTTCAGGAAATGTGGCAATTGTCGCCCGGAAATCCTTAGCCTGCCACCCTGTCACTCTGAACACTGTCCTTGAGGCTGTAGCAATCCGTACGATAATATTTAATAGGTTGATAACGGTATGCTCCATTTACATTCCTCCTGATCATGCACTTTCGAGCTCTGATTTCGAGGCGCTGGTCGACCAGCTGCCCGAACCATACATACTAACAGGCGACCTTAATGCGCACAACCCTCTTTGGGGCTCCTCTAGAACAGATGCCCGAGGTCGCCTGATAGAGAAGTTTCTTACATCCTCCGGAGCATGCCTCTTCAACAAAAAAACAGCCTACATACCATAACTTAGGACACAATACATACTCGCATCTTGACTTGGCTATTGGTTCCGCAGTTCTCTTTCCATGTCTTGAGTGGGTTGTGGGCACAGACCCATATGGTAGTGACCATTTCCCCACTTCCCTAACGTACATAGGTAAAGGCCCATGCAGTCCATCTTCCCATAACAGGTTTAATGAATCAAAAGCAAACTGGAGCACATTCACAGAAACATCTAAACTACACCACACAACCATAAAACACCTACACGTGGAGGAAGCAGCCCAACTGGTCACGGCACACATACTCGACGCCGCCGAAAAGTCTATGCCCCAGGCCTCCAGTGCGTCCCGCAACCCAAGGAGGCCCTGGTGGAACGAGGACTGTAGGCGGGCGCGAGAGGCCCAGAACAAGGCGTGGAGTGTCCTTCGCAGGTACCCCACGTCGGCTAACTTAATTTCTTTTAAAAGAGCAAAGGCCTTGGGAAAGCGCGTGCGCCGTGAGGCAAAACGGGATAGTTGGCGCTCCTTCATAACATCCGTAAATTCATACACAGACACACGCAAGGTATGGACACGAATACGTAAACCTTAAGGACAACATGCACATAGCCTGCCCTTGGTCAGCACGACTGGGGACACACTAGAAGATCAGGCTAACACACTTGCACAACACTTTCAACACGTGTCAAGCTCTGCACACTACACAAACACTTTCCTGAAACATAAAGCCTCTTGTGAAAAGAAGTCCCTACGTGACAACAACAAATCACAGACTTCTTACAACTCCCTGTTTTCACTACATGAGCTGAGGGCTGCTTTAAGCACATGTAAGCCTTCAGCACCAGGTGCAGACAAAATCACATACACCATGATACAACACCTACACCCAGACACTCTTGAAACACTCCTACATCTATACAACAACATATGGCTTTCGGGGCACATTCCTCGCTCTTGGAGGGAGGCCATAGTCGTAGCATTCTTGAAGGAAGGGAAGGACCCTTCCTCTCCTGCTAGCTATCGACCCATTGCCCTGACCAGCTGCCTGTGCAAGCTTCTCGAGAAGATGATAAATCGCAGGCTCGTGTACTTCCTTGAGTACAACGGTCTTCTCGAGAGCTGCCAGGCAGGCTTCAGGGCGGGGCGATCAACGAACGATCAACTCGTACCTCTTAGGATGCCTTTGTGCATAAACAAGTTTGTCTTACGGTGTTTTTCGACATAGAAAAAGCCTATGACACCGCTTGGAGGTACGGTATCCTCAGTGACCTAAAGTCAATCGGTGTTGCGGGTTACATGTTGAACATCCTTTGTAGTTATATGTCGGAGGGAACCTTTCGCGTCAGAGTTGGTTGTGCACTGTCAATTTTTCATGTGCAAGAAAATGGCGTGCCGCAAGGTGGAGTGTTGAGCTGCACCCTCTTCATAGTAAAAATGAACTCTCTTGGAAAGGCACTGCCACCTACAATCTCTTATTCTATGTATGTAGATGACGTGCAGATATCCTTTAAATCGTGTAACCTGTCCATCTGCGAACGTCAAGTCCAGCTCGCCGTCAAGAAACTTGCCGGCTGGGCTGACAAGAATGGCTTTAATCTTAATCCCGCGAAGAGCTCTTGTGTTCTGTTCTCCAGGAGGCGTGGCGTCCACCCGGACCCAGACATCGCTCTTGCGAATGTGCCAATCCCTGTGAACAAGGAGCACAAGTTTTTAGGTATTTTATTCGACGAAAAACTTACATTCATCCCACATATCAGACAGCTCAAATGCAAATGCTTAAAAACAATGAATATTCTTTAAGGTCCTCTCACATCAATCTTATGGGGCCGACAAACAACTCCTGCTGCGCCTGGTGGGGTCTCGGCTCGACTACGGCAGTGTCGTGTATGGGTCGGCTACAAAGACAGCACTCAAAAATGCTCGACCCAGTGCTGCATCTTGGCCTTCGACTCTCATGCGGCGCATTCCGCACTAGCCCTGTTGAAAGTCTTTATGTCGAGTGCGACAAATGGTGCCTAGGGCATCAGCGGGAGTATGTTGACCTGTTGTATGCATCCAAGATCGTGTCTCTGACCAACCATCCTTTTAATCCCATCATGAACGATACATCAAATTTACAACTCTTTTTAAACAGGCCATCTATTCCCTTACCGTTCTCTCTCAGAGTTAGGGAGGAGGCTTCTGCACTCAATGTCCCCCTTTCAGACACGCACAAGACACCCATTCATAATTTCATCGCACCATGGCATCTTCGTTCTGTATCATGCGACCTGTCATTCACTCTTGTAGAAAAAAATAGGGTACCCAGGAATGCAATTCTGCAGCCCTTCCTGTTCCTGCAGGACAAGTACAGGTGCGCAGAATTCTATAGCGATGCGTCGAAAACTGGTTCTACAGTATCTTGTGCAGCGCACGGACCAAATTTTAGAGTAAGCAAAACAATGAATTTTCATAACAGTATTTACACGGCAGAAGCGTATGGCATTTTACTCGTTTCAAACCACATCATCAAACATAAAATTCCCAAGTCCATTGTGTACACAGACTCTCAAAGCGTTGTACAGGCACTGTCATTAGGAAGGTCATCTAAAAACTATGTGATAAATGCTCTTTTCAAGGTACTAATGTCTGCATATGCCTCAAATCTTGAAATAACTATATGCTGGGTACCAGGGCATTGTGGAATCCCTGGCAATGAGGCCGCCGACCAAATGGCTGGTGATGCTGCTCTCATGACTACAGTTGACATTACAACAGTACCTTACACCGACCTAAAGACAAACATCAGACGACAGCTTCGTAACACATGGCAATTACACTGGAGTCAACAAACAGACAACAAACTACACGTAATAAAACCACAACTGGGACGCTACATAACTGACTCACACAACAGATACACTGAAGTCGCCCTGGCTAGGCTGCGGATAGGCCACACACATGCGACGCACTCCCACCTGCTCACTGGAACTTCGGGACCCACGTGTAGCAGGTGTGAAAAGGGCCTATCCGTAGTCCACATACTAATCACATGCAAGGCACTTGACACAACACTACACAAGCATTTCCCTGAATTATACAGACGAAACATTCCTTTGCACCCATCATATTTTTTAGCCGACGAACCAAATGTTTTCTAGTCAGCGTGTTTTTAAGTTTTTAGCTGAGGTGAACTTTCTGCAGCTCTTGTCATATCACGTGCAATCATCCTGGCCCTATACACCAGCCATCTCCATTGTCTTTTGTTTTGCATCACTTTTACTTTTAGTCACATGTTTTAGTATGTACAGTCTCATCACAATTCAGTAACTTCTTCTTTGGCGCTCTTTGCCCATAGTCGGCCTTGCGCCAATAAAACTCAACTATCATCATCATGTCTGTATAAGCGGACTATGTTCAGTGAACGACGAACGCCATTCCTCTTACATGGTCCACCTGTATCCCCTAAGTGCATGATGCATACGTACAGTACATAGGGTGACTTAGATACTTGCCGAGATAATATTTCCCATTTCATTTAAGGTGAGGGTATTCTGACTAAGGACTTTACGTTGTCATAGCGGCCGTGTCATCCCTATTGGCCGGCTTCCTTTCAGTTAGCAGAGCTAAAAATAGGCCCATTTTAATAAGATAATAAGAACAGTAAAAAACAGTAGATATTCCAATAATATTGTATCCTACATAGGGCAAACCACAAAGCATAACTCTTTGCACATAAAACACAAGCCCGCAAAACTATTGAGTGCCTTCCCGTAGTTCATGACGCCATCTTAGGTGCTAGCGGCATTGTGCTGCACTGCGGCTGTATGTCTGCTCTTGCAATCACCCGCCATGCTTGACTGCATCGAAAATCCCATTTTCATAAGTTTCAGCATGGTATAAGCCTCTGAAAGCCGGAAATTACTTTGGAGCTGTGTATTCCAACAAGTTCTTTTCCAGCAAGTCAAGGTAAAGTCGTATTTGCTCGTTTGTGTGCAACTCCCGGTGCTCAGCGCCGACTTACATGTTCAGCGTGATTTACACATTTCTTTTTTTTTTGGGGGGGGGGGGGGGGGGGTTGATATCGAGGTTACAAACCCACCAGTTCGTAATTCTCTCGCAGTAACCAACTGGCGTCAAAACTTCAATCACCGATCAAGAAAATAAAGTGTTTTTTTTCGTTTCGTTGCTTCGAAATATCCATACGAGGTTAATGCTGTGTTCAAAGATCTGTTCGTTTCTTGATGCTTTCATTAATGTCCCAGATTGATGTTTAGGGTACTTTCAGACATTCGCAGAACTCTCGTATCAATGCCTTATTCAGGCGCTGTAGCACGCACTATCACTATCGTATAAATTGATTTCGGTTATGGCAGCCCACACAAAGGTTACATGTTAGAAGGATGCGCGCAGCTTTAGAAGTGCAATTTCACGGGGAAGTTCTGTGCAAGGTTGTTGTTGTTTTTGTTGTTGGTGGTGGTGGTTGTTGTTGTTGTAATATGTTTTACAGTAAAATGAAGCCACTTTGGCTTAAAATTTGGACCGGGAACAAAAGGGAAGAGGAATTGCAGCCTCTCTAGAAGAACCCTCACCTTGACGAAGTCTAGGAGTGACTCGAGCATGACCCGGTTTGAGTCAAAACGAAACAGCACAAATAACATCTGGAGAACACCGAAGTGGCTTTTCATAAAGTGTGAGTATGCATGGGTGTGCATCAATTCAGCCATAAGCTGTCATTATCATATTTTATGTTCTTAGACGCTAATTCTAAAGAGAAATTTACCCTGTATTTTTCCTATACGCATGCGTCCAGTTTTTTGTACTCCTTCCGGTTACGTTCACGCGATTTAGGCTTGAACTGTTTTTCCAAAAACTTACACGGATATTTACTGGCCAAGCCTAAACTTTTCACAGTTGTTCCACGAACATTGCCTTCATATTTGTTTATTTACCGTTTGTTACTAGCGCGTGGCCTCGCTCGGCTACTTTATCTGTGTTCCATGCAAAGTGCGCTTGTTCTTTCTCATGCCGCATCGGCGAGCTTGACAACAAAAGGGTGAACTTTGTCGTTCCCCTTGGCAGACTATTCTTATCTCATTGGCACTGTTCCCGACCTAATCCGATGTTCCCCGAAACGAGAAAACGCCAAATAAGTGCGCGAAAAGCAAACACCGCGGCATCCAATTCGCCGACGGTGGTCTGTTCATGTCGCACTTTTGACTGCCTCTTCGAGGCTTGTGTATTCTTTAAGTTTATTACGGTACACAAGTTCGCTCCAATAAATGTTCATTTCTTCAACTTTCCAAAACCTTCTTTTGTTGTTTTACTTGACCACGTTAACCACTGCTGGGAAACTGGTGAAGTTCCTGAACACCTTAAGCTAACTATCATTTACACTATTCCCAAACCCAAGAACTCTGGTACCGGCCCAACTAACCTCACCAACCTCCGCCCCATCTCGCACACTCCTGTCTTCCGCAAACTTATAAAACGGCTCACCAATACCTGTATAATCCATTACCTGGAATATGTCCAACCATACTGTCACCCTGTGCAGACTGGCTTCCCCCAAACTTCAGCACTCACGACCGCCTCAGCATTACACCGAGAGATCCGCTCCCATCATAACCACTCTCTTCCCGACCTCATCCTAGCAGTTGTCTTACGCAAGGCTTTTGATTGCGTCAACCAATCCGCAATTCTAGAGGAACTGGGGCATTCTTACCAAAGCATCTAGACTCAAATCTGGATCCGCAGTTATCTTAACGCTCAGTTAATACGAATTCAAGGATACCACCAATGTTCAACTCCTCGCACTTAGTACACCTTGACCGCGGTGTACCACAGGGTTCAATACTTTCCCCGATCCTATTTAATCTCACCATGGCGGGAGTAGCTCGAAATCCCGAACGTGACTCTGCTGCACGCGTCACAATATAGGCAGATGATGTAACCACATTGACTGAATTAGCCGTTTCACGCCCCGAAGACAGGCAAACCGAACTCCAAGCCGCAGAAAACAGCCTTGAATGCTCCTTGGCCTGTCTAGGGCTCGAATTGGCCTCCGAAAAAAACGACTTCTTACTCGTATGTAGCCGCGAATCCCCTCCACACCATAACCTTCCACTCTTCTTATCGCCGGTACGTCTATAACCGCTACTTTTCAACCCACGCGATTACTCAGAATCCTAATCGGACACAAAAAACCGCCCGTCGACATATATGGCTACAACTGAAAGTTAAATGGAAAACAAATCAACAAGCCATACATCGCCTCCCGAACAAATTTTGTGGTGAAAACCAGAAGGCAACCCAAACTTTAGTACGCGCTGTCGCCATTGGTACCATAGCTTACGCAGTCCAATCCTACGACCCTAACACTTCAACGTCTGCACAGAGCCACCCTTCACACTATCAGTGGGCTACCAAAACAAACTCGTCTGGAAAAACTGCAAGCCGCAGTTGTTCTTCCCCTTTGCGAAATGTCATTCCACAGCAGTAAATCAATCCCTTCATAAACGTTCATTAACTCATCAAGCTGTCTCCATGATCGCCTGGGACAATCTCAAGCCACTACAACCCTACGACATCCCACCGCCTCTGGCTACTTCCCAGAAGTCATCACCGGAGGACCGAGCAGCCTATTCCGCTGCACGGGAGTGTATAACCTCTAGACCTCCGCTGCTACCCGACTTGGCTCTTCCACCTTCTGAATCACTCCCGCCAGCGATACAGCGCCTACGATACAAAAAAGAAAAAAAAAGACCACCTCAAGGCCCTCACTCCAAACGACTTTTTATCCGCTCTGCCCCCGCTCCCAAGATTAACAAATGTTTTGCCATTGCTAGCCTTAGCCCAGAAACCTTCCGTAAATGGTGCACCCCATCCCTGCCGCCTCGATGTCCCTTCTGCGCCTTCCTCACACCCGCCGATCTCCAGCACCTCGTTTGGCACTGTGCGAAATTCGCGCGCTACAGAACCTCAAGCCTCCTCCAAATGCCGCCTCCTTATACATCGACCCTCATACACTGGAACTCTGCATCTATCATGCTCTCTGGACTTGCACACAGAACCCCAAACTTCCCCTATACCCAATCTCACCTATTTCATGGGAAAGCAGGCTGGCCGAATCTAGCGCGGAAGTGCAAAGGATGCTCATTTAACGCGCAGAGGTGGCCCTGTCGACTTTCCCGGTAGCTCCGGACTATAGGGATCCTTCCATGCTGGCTTTAATTGCACGCTTTCTCTGATAAGCGGTCTAGCGCGAGCAGTTTGGAGCCGTGAGCCTGCCCTCCTCACCCCACGTGGCATATCCCGCCTTCTCAAACGCCCACCTATCTCTGTTAGACGCCTTCAAGATGTCACAGGCCCCAAACACCCCACCTCCTCCTCCCACTTCACCCCCTTGACGTGTAGTCTTGCCGCCAAAATAAAGGCTATATCTGATTGATCGAACGTTTATTACCATTCATCACATGAAGTTTACAAACACTGATTGGACCCATAGCCAGAGGCTAGTGCAGGGTCCAATAAGAAAAGTAATGGACAGAAGCGGGAAATATCTATTACACGTAATACAGGTATAGCTGTACAGGCACTGTAAATATCACTTCCTTGTTATTATGAGCACACACACTTTTATACATTAGAGAAGTCTTTATCCCTTAAACAATCGGGCCACAGAAAAAACAAAACTACACATGCGCATACAATCAAAAATTCCGACACAGCACTTTGTGGACACACGTGACACACCCAGAAACGTGACAGTTAAAATTCAAGAAACACGATAGCTGTCACGGGTTTTATGAAGAGGAAAAAAAAGGCTGGATTTGCAAGATTCACCAGTGTATAATTATACAAATAATAAGTGTTGACCACCAAAGGAAAAAAGCAGATACAGCCTGCACAAGAGCTGTTTTTTTTTTTAGTTTTACCGCAGCATTGTTGGATCGCTTGAATTCAGTGGGTAAACTATTCCAGATTCTAATTCCTGTGACTTCATTAATCTCTCCCCATAAACGTTTTTCCTTGGCGCCAAGTTAAAGTTACCGAACGTGAAGCTTCTGTAGGGCGAGAAGAGGAATAAAATAACTCTCTCTCTCTCTCTCTCTCTCTCTCTCTCTCTCTCTCTCTCTCTCTCTCTCTCTCTCTCTCTCTCTCTCTCTCTCTCTCTCTCTCTCTCTCTCTCTCTCTCTCTCTCTCTCTCTCTCTCTCTCTCTCTCTCTTCAAGAAGCTCGCTTCCTTTTTTAGTGAGTGCACGGCACAAGGTGATATCCACATCACCTTGTGCCGTGCACTTTTCTGAAAGCTGGCTGTCGGCGGGATCAAGGGAGAGAACAAGCATCAACGCATAATGTTTACAACGAGTAAAAAAGAACGTTTTCACAAAAAAACACAAGAAACAACAATTCTCTACTTACCGGCCTTCAAGGGGAGTCGCTTCGGTGCGTCCGCCGTCTATTTCTCGGAAAGCCAGAAGGACCAGAACGCAATTAGAGACAGACACAATTAGGCTTTTCGCGTACGAGGCGATCGAGTTCAACAGTGCGGAGACATGACGTCAAGTTACGAGAACGGAACGAAGGAAACAAATTAGGCTATACGGTTTCGATTTGTATGCTTCCGTGGTTTTCATTTTCGACCATGACTCAAACGGACCGTGATTTGGCTCCGCGCGCTCCGCTGAGTCTTTTAACGTTTCCAGCCAACTCATAGTTTCGTTAAACCAGGTTCCGTTAAGGAGCAGACATTTTATATTAGCGCGGTCTGAACACCAAGGTACCCAGTCGACCTCAAACGTAACGTCGACAGAATCGACTTAACCTTGTAACCACGTATAGTTTGTTCCTCTGCATGTATTTAAGCTGACCTTGAGCTTCCTCAAGTTTGAAGATACACTCTGCCCGACCTGCGCACGAGGTCAGTTCGAGTGCTGAATTGCGGGGGTTGTGCGCCATATTGGGTCGCTTCTGCTTTTACTTGTATGAACAGCGTTCACTTACTAATCTCTTATTTGGACGCCGCAAAAGTGATTTCTTTCTTTAAAGTGAGTGCTCGACGCAAATTCTTCACGCTTTTGCAGTAAATGTCTAGTTGGTTCGCCTTACTCCAGGCTGGAAAGCATTGCCCCGCAATAGAGTATGATTTTACCCCTAGCCAGAGTTATTTCACCCTATCAAGAAGTTCATTTACTCCCTAATGCTCCCTTAATGACTCCAACTCGGGCTCTCGCCTTTGCTGTATAAAATTTCGCTTCTGCTCACGCATGTAACACCATTGAGTTAGCGACTTCCGCAATGAGAAACTCTTAAATGTTACCACGTGTTTGCGCCCCCGACCGCATATCGCTCGAAATTCTCGGGTTACAGACATACCATGCGCAATGGCATCTTAACAGACAACCCCGTCCGTGTAAAGATACACAAAATAAGATAAATGTGAAAGGTTTTTATATGCGAGTCACACCTTCGTGCAAAACAGGGGTTCTCCACGCCGTTTTTCTGAGTCTCCCCTACTAGAGGTATACAGCTCACATCCCGGGATTTCTCGTTTCGTCCGCGGCGAGCCTCCGAACTGTCTTTATCAAGGCGCATAGCAGAATATATCCACAGAAAGGTATTGGCCTGCGCTTACCTCGTGATTTTCAAAGGCGGAAGCCTTAAATGCCCCATTCTACAAAAATCCATCGCCGTTGTTGTTGCTGTTGTTGTTGTTGTTGTTGTTATCGGGTCAAGAAAATGGCGGCCGCTGTAAGCAGTAAATAAAAACACCGGTGCGATCTTATGGGATTCGAACCCGGGTCTTAAATGCAGCAGAGCAGTGCTCTATCGCTTCGCTAAGCTGTTTCAGATCAGGTGGAACGACTCTCCGTCGCATCCAAACGAATAGCTTCGTCCATCCAATTCGCTTATACGTCCAATGTTTCCCGCTGAATTTCCCGCCCAATGCAATTTCTGCTCTATGCATGGAACACTACTTCACATTTTATTAGAGTGTGCGCACAACCCCGACCACCCACCCTTTCCTTTCCCCCTCCGCCTCCCTGATCTGTGGGAGAAGCTGATCACCATGCAGCAAGCACGTAGACGTCCGGCAACTTCTGGCATCTAGGGCATCGGTTGCTCGGTATAGGACTAGGGAACCTGTAACCCGGTCTAGGGAACAGGGTCTATGACTATGGAACCTGGACTAGGGAACCACTCCTTTTTCTCGGCTCAATAAAGTATCGTACTACTACTACTACTACACATGTTGCCATCGGTATAACAATAGTTGCTGTAGTTCCTTTTTTCTTGGCATGTGCCCCCTTGGGGTTTTGAACAGGTATAGGTAGCTTATATTGGGCTAATGCGCCCGCCTCCTAAAATTCACGAAAGCGAAGAAAAGTACGAAAATGCGATGCATGCTAAGACTTCGTATGTGACTGAGGCTTTTGCAAGCATCATCCGACATCTTTTTACTTCATAATTTTTTTACTTTTTATTTTTCCTATATAATTTGGCGTAGCAAGCCTAGGGCTCGGCTAACATCGCTGTTTTTCATTAAATCTCTCTCTCTCTCTCTCTCTCTCTCTCTCTCTCTCTCTCTCTCTCTCTCTCTCTCTCTCTGTGTCCTGGCGATTTTTTTTTACGTTTTGTGCTAGCGCCGATGGTACGCGACGGCCTGACGCTAAGGGAAACGTTGCGCGTTGAAGTCTAACGACATCTACAGGCCCCCAAAACCTAAATTGCAATGAGTGAAATGTTGTCCAGTCGTTGGGCTCGGCGTTACAGCTACGCAACGTTAAATATAACAAGAGCGGTGGCATATTCCCGCAGAGGTAACATGTATGAAGTAATGCTTACCCCCTGGATTTTTTGTTTCGTGCGAGTTCGAACACAGCGTTACACACCCACACATCAACACAAACCCGCAGAAGTGCTTGCTTTTACCGCCCTTTTCTCGAGGGTTTTTCTTTTGGTGCGAGCCCCAACTTCACACAAGGCTGCCAAGTAAAACCACCTACACAACGTGCGTTGGCCCGAAATTATTTAAAAGGCCGTTTTTTTTTAAATCCCCTCTCTTTTATTCTTTGGAGTCAATTTCACCTCGCAGCCCCTATGCCATTTTAAAAAAAGCACTTGTACAGAAATTAAGACAATAATTAGCGGCTCCAAGTCAGCGATTCTAAATTTCTGAAGAGAAGAAACATCAAAGGAGGCGTCCGCAATCCTAATTTCTGGTCTTCGCCCCGAGAGCCGGACAGACAAGATCAACCTAATTTGGACACCTGCCCACTCCGGCCTGGCAAAAAACGAGCACTCGCACTACGCTGCTCGAGGCTTACCGACCGAGCGGACGGCTCCTCCGATGCGGACATCATCCCCATGTCGGACAGGGACAGTCTCGTGTCATACAGTGACATTACCAGTCATTGTCGTTTAACCCGGGACCGCTACCCACCCGCGCACCCATCCCTTAGTAAGCGACATTCGGTGCTCTGGACCCACTCGTATGGTCACTTGTGTATAATAGCTATTGCTACCCGGGCCGCTACCCATACCAGTGTCATCGGTGTCAGGAAGGAGAGGACTTAGACGACCTGTTGTGGCAATGTCCGCAGGCGTTCACGAACGGCCGCACTATTACAAACAGAAGATCAACTCTGGGCCGTCTAGCTGGCTGAGGAAGCTACCAAAGCTCAGGGGCTCACACGGTCGACGACTAAGCATCACAGTTTGCAAACTGAATAAAGATTAGTCTCTCTCTCTCTCTCTCTCTCTCTCTCTCTCTCTCTCTCTCTGGCACAACAGTGTCTACGAACAAGATGTATGTCAGCTTTCTCAAATACTTCCATGTCACACAAATAACCCTTGTAGCCAGGCTAAATATAGGGTCCCGTTAGTATAACTGAAGTTTGTCTGCCAAGAAATTGTTCCTCTGGGCTAAGGGATAAACTGTTTAACACGGAGAAGATCGTTCCACGTAGACGAAGTAAGATGTAACTGTACAAAAAAGAAGATAACAAATCACAAGAAAAATCCCAGAGAATCCCAAGGCTACAATGACCACCTTCCAATCTCCGAAACGTACCCCTACATCGCCCGTATCTGAATCGAAAAAATTGGCCGCGTATCTGCTCCTTTCGTTGCAAATGTCGTCAAAAGACGATAGTCTTTATCGGCTATTGCGAAGTAAATGCCTCCCTTCACTTTGCCGCTCACCTCTCATGTTGTTCCTCTTGCGTCGCGCTCCTTCCAAGGTAAAGACGCCAAAGGTTGCTTAAATCATTTTAAATTTCCCGCGTTCCACTGCTCCAAACCGGGTGTCTCGATGCGAACGCTGCTGTACGGCGGAGACGCGCGTTAATCGAGGCGCCCTACTTCAACGTTTATAGAACCGCGTTTCCCTACTCCACGTGCGTTGCAAGCAGAACGTGGAACCTATCTAGTGGAACCTTGCGTAACTGTTGCCGGTTGATTTCTTAAAATGGCGCAAGAAGCTGTAGTGGCGCGGGCGACAGTAGGCGACGGCGAAGTGAATTCTTTTTCTGCAGTTGATGAAGTATTTAATTTCGCAAAAGCAAGCATGTTTGATTTTTTTATAAAGGAACACTGCAAATATCACTTCTGTATTGATTTGCTGTCTCATATTTGCGTAATGTCTTGTTCTTCTTCAACAATGTTGACAAGTATGAACCTTACACCGGACATAGACGGGTAGATTTAGCTGTGACTATATAAGACTATAGGGCAGGCATTGTTTTGCTTTGGCCGGTTGGCTGAATCGAGTCACAGACAGACAGACGGACAGACATACAGACATACAGACAGACCAAAATTTCTGGGTTTAAGGAGCCCAAGAAAGACTATCGTCTTTAAAAAACTCCAACCTCCCCTCGCGGGAACCCCTGTGTAGATGCGACGCATAGGCGGAGCGGCGAAGGGACCGCGTTTTATAGCGCGCATAACGTTGAGGGGACTGCGTAAGCCGGTCCCAGTCGATGACGACGTTGGCGTACTTGTAAAGCGGCGTGGACTCTAGGTGTTTGAGCCAAGCGTGGATGTTGCTTCGCCGGAGAACGGCACACCGGTTATATGCGCAGCGCGCCCGAAGGAGAGGAAACTGCGGAAGAGAGAGTACTGCACATGCGCCGGCCCCAGGGCGTCTGCCGCGGCTATGACGCAACACAATCCAACACAATCCACTTTAATCCAATCCAATCCATATCCAATCCCAGCCAAGCCAAGCCAAGCCAAGCCAAGCCAATCCAATGCCCCTCGCGAGAGAGTGTTCGCTATCGGAGAGGAGAGGGGGTGAGCGGCGGAGAGCGCAGCTGGTGCGGCGAGGAGAAGGGGGGAGGGGTGGACAACGCCGCCGCCGACGACGACGACGACGCCGGAGGGACAAGGCGAGTGAATGAGATGCTCTTCATCTAAAAAAAAATTCAAATCATGGGGGTTCAACGCGCCGATGCTACACTTGAGCTAGGAGGCGACCCCGAACAGGATGCTCCTGGCGACTGGCGAGCGATCGGAACGAACGCTGGAGGGTGCGGACCGGGGGCTGGTCAAGGTGACGGGCGCGGCCGCAAAGTTAAACAGAAAGTTCAACAGCAGGTCAACAGAAAGTCAAGCTAGGCTTGTGCCTTCGAATTATGTCGAAGTTGTAAGCATCTCCCGTAATTTTAAGTATCTTTATTGACTAGCTGAATAGTTTAAAATCTGCGTCGAACTTGGCATGATTGCAATTCTGACGTGACTATGTTTAGAACGAACGAAACGTGCATCTGGTTTTCGTGGTCTATTTAACGGTTGTCGTGTTCCACATTGACATGAAAAACATGAACCGGAAAACCAATGCTCCTCAAAGAGCGTTAGAAAAATTGATTGATTGATTGATTGATTGATTGATTGATTGATTGATTGATTGATTGATTGATTGATTGATTGATTGATTGATTGATTGATTGATTGATTGATTGATTGATTGATTGATTGATTGATTGATTGATTGATTGTGATGTTTAACCCGCGACGCTACACAGGCGATGAGGCACGCTGTAGTGGAGGGCCCGGATTAATTTTGACGTCCTGGGGATCTTTAACGTGCGCCGAAATCTCGAACACACCGGCGTTTTCGATTTTCGCCTCGATCAGAAAAGCGGTCGCCGCGGCCGGGAATCAAACCCGCGTCCCTGGGCAGAAAAATACGTGCTCATCCACAATAAAGCGCTTTTTGCGTCACGATAATTGCGCGATGTGTTTTTAGCTCATAACATTGTGCAGCCGGAACTAGAAGGTCCTATCGAGGTACAGACAGTCCGCAAGACTACACAATTACTATGTACCAACGGCTGTTCTCCAACAAGGTGCGTAAACATTGTGTGAGGCAATCTACTCAGAAATTCCCTGAATTCCAAGATTGTTGTGCTCTTCTCGCTAGCTTTCACACCGGTTTTGGCACAGCGGCACTTTTTTATCGTCGCCTGCTTGCGTCTCACTTCCAAAAACAGCGTCGCTTGCTTTCTAAACTTGTATTCTAAGGAGGCTGTTAAACGCAACACTAACTACTAACCCAGGGTATTCCCCGAGTTATTCGCAGCACGGCACGGACATCGCCTTGTTTGTCCTTGCGTGAACACATGCGCATAAAACGTGAAATCAGGGAGAGTTTTGCAACAGACTGTGCGTAAAAAAGAAACAAGCTGGAAGTTACAGAATAACCTTTACTTTGAGTAATTTTGGTTACCGTGTATGAGCAGCAAGTAAGCACGTTACGTAAACGACGCCGCGTGTGGAATAAACCACCAAGGCATCAATGGCGGAGTGAGTGAGTGAGAGGGAGTGAGTGAGCGAGCGAACGAGCAAGTGAGTGAGTGAGTGATGAGTGAGTGATGAGTGAGTGAGTGAGTGAGTGAGTGAGTGAGTGAGTGAGTGAGTGAGTCAGTGAGTGAGTGAGTGAGTGAGTGAGTGAGTGAGATAGCGAGCTAGTGAGTGAGAGGGAGTGAGTGAGCAAGCGAAACAGCAAGTGAGTGGGTGAATGAGTGAGTGAGTCAGCGAGCAAGTGAGTGAGTGAGCGAGCGAGATAGCGAGCGAGTGAGTGAGAGGGAGTGAGTGAGCGAGCGAACGAGCAAGGCAGTGAGTGAGTGAGTGAGTGAGTGAGTGAGGAGTGAAGTGAGTGAGTGAGTGAGTGAGTGAGTGAGTGAGATAGCCAGTAGTGAGTGAGATAGAGCTAGTGAGTGAGAGGGAGTGAGTGAGCGAGCGAAACAGCAAGTGTGTGGGTGAATGAGTGAGTGAGTCAGCGAGCAAGTGAGTGAGTGAGCGAGCGTGATAGCGAGCGAGTGAGTGAGAGGGAGTGAGTGAGCGAGCGAGCGAACGAGCAAGGGAGTGAGTGAGTGAGTGAGTGAGTGAGTGAGTGAGTGAGTGAGTGAGTGAGTGAGTGAGTGAGATAGCGAGCGAGTGAGTGAGAGGGAGTGAGTGAGCGAGCGATGAGAGCAAGTGAGTGGAGGGAGCGAGTGAGTGAGTGAGTGAGTGAGTGAGTGAGTGAGTGAGTGAGTGAGTGAGTGAGTGAGTGAAGGGAGTGAGTGAGCGAGCGAACCAGCAAGTGAGTGGGTGAATGAGTGAGTGAGTGAGTCAGCGAGATAGCGAGCGAGTGAGTGAGAGGGAGTGAGTGAGCGAGCGAACGAGCAAGTGAGTGAGGAAGCGAGTAAGTGAGTGAGTGACTGAGTGAGAGAGTGAGTGAGTGAGTGAGTGAATGAGTGAGTGAGTGAACAAGTGAGTGAGGAAGTGAGTGAGCGAGCAAGTGAGTGAGGGAGCGAGTCAGTGAGTGAGTGAGTGAGTGAGTGAGCGAGTGAGTGAGTGAGTGAGTGAGTGAGTGAGTGAGTGAGTGAGTGAGTGAGTGAGTGAGTGAGTGAGTGAGTGAGTGAGTGAGTGAGTGAGCAAGCAAGTGAGTGAGGGAGCGAGTAAGTGAGGGAGTGAGGGAATGAGCGAGCGAGATAGCGAGCAAGTGAGTGAGTGAGTGAGTGAGTGAGTGAGTGAGTGAGTGAGTGAGTGAGTGAGTGAGTGAGTGAGTGAGCATCTTCTCCTTTGATTGATTGGCTGATTGACCAGGAATTTCAGGTCCGCGAGCCGCGAGGTGGTCAGCCCGCGCTCCCGCTGCTCTATTGGGGGAATACATACACAGTAGTACATAGAGTGTGTTTGGGGGGGGGGGGGGGGGACTTCTTACCCGAGGTGGTGTGTAGATCCCAGTAGTACGCTCGCGTGTCATTCATAGCGGACGCCAAAGCGGAATAATTCTCCTCTACAAGTATATAGTTCGAATGCGACCACGCAGTTTTCATCGATTGCTCATTTTCAGAAATCCAGCGTTCCTCGAAAGGTTCTCGAAAACGCAATGCTTTGCGGCTGCATTGTGGACTGACACGCGGCTGGATGAGTCAGTTCCGTTGTGTCACTCCCCCCCTCCCCGCCCGCGACACTGTAGAGTTCACCGTTGTTTGAACACTGTGCTGGTTTCATGCGCAAGTGCAACTATTTCCCATCTCTCCAATTTGTGTACTTTCACCATGCCATGTACTGCATATAGGGGAGGACGTCAACACATATCTCTCGCTCAACCGGATGAATATCAATAGCATGACAGCGACAGTCATTAGCAATGACCCCTGCCTGATCTTTTCAGAGAATATTACTACCGGGGCCCGAATGTTTCAACGTGCGTATTGAAAATGGTACCAAGCATGAATTGTGATTTTTCCTGAAGCATTCTGCTGAAAGAAGCCTTACTTTCTGGTGCTGGTGCTCAATGCGTTACCGTAAATTTGTCAGTGGTTATTTTTGTTGGTCTGACGGAGGCGAGAAGCAAAAACGCCCGTGTGCACGAGATTTTTCTCGGCACGTTAACGATCCCTGGTGGTCAAAATTAATCCGGAGCCCTCCACTACGGCGCGCCTCATCACATGCGTTGCGTCGGCGCGTAAACAATCAATCAATCTATGAATATTTGTGTTGGTGTTACATGCTTGTAGACAAAAATTGCCCACGTATCTGCTCCTTGCATTGCAAACGTCGACAAAAGACGATAGATAGTCTTTCGTCAACATCTGAAAGGTGAATGCCTCCCTTTGCTTTCCCGCTCACCTGTCATGCCGTTCCTCTCCCGTCGCGCTCCTCCAGAGGTGAACGCGCTAGAGGTTTGCTCAAGTCAATTTAAATTTCCCGCGTTCCACTGCTTCAGGCCGGGTACCTCGATGCCAGCGCTGCCGTGCGGCGGAGGAGCGCGGGAATAGAGGCGCTCTACAACGTTTATATAACCACGTTGCCCTACTCCACGTGCGTTCCAAGCGGAAGGTGGAACCTTTGGTAACTGTTTCCGTCTGATTTCTTGAAGTGGCCGCTAGAAGCTATAGTGGCGCGGGCGACAGCAGGTGACGGAGTGAATTTTTTTTATGCAGTAGATGCAGCGCATTTCATTTGAATCACGCATCCATGAATTTGTTATACAGGAATTCTGCAAATATCCACTTATGTATTGATTTTCTGCCTCATATTTGCGTAATGTTGTGTTCTTGTTCAACAATGTTGACAAGTATAAACATTGCCATCGGACGTATACACGTTTATATTTGGCTGTGGGTACATACACCTATTGTACAGCTTGTGTTTCACTTTTGACGGGTGGATGAATCGCGTTACAGACACGACCGACCGACAGACAGACAGACAGACAGACAGACAGACTCAAGTAGCCCAAGAAAGTACTATCGTGTTTAAAAGTAATCCCCCAATTCTTTAGCATTTCGCAGACCCTGCCACGTACTAGGATGTTCGGTTACTTGCTGACGTCGGCCTAGCTTGTAGGCACAGCTGGCAGGCCCTCCGGTTTGCTGATGTTTCAAAAGCCTTGGCTGGCGTTAAAAATTTCCGCGTTAGCCGTCCACACGCGTCCCGCGCACGTTCTTCGTTCTCTTTCTGTTCATTAGCGCTGATAAAAATGCGTCGCCATCTCGTCGACACGCTTAGTACACTTTTACATCTCAGTAGTGGCACATCACGCCACAATGCAAGAATGACGTTGCGGTAAGTAAAACATTGCGAAACAATCGGCCCCTGCGCTGGAGGAACATCGCAGCCGGATCGACCGGCCCACCAAAGAGCGCCGAGGGTGAATACGCAATTGGACGCATCTGAGAAAAAAGAACCGCGCAACCACGAAGGGTAGGTAGCAACTAGTACTTAAAAACGACCGCGTAATTAAATTTACGATGTCAGCACCGTTACACTACCGCAACGTGCTGAGAAGCGCTGGAGACAATCCTCTGATCAGCCGTTAAGGCCAAGGGCATCTTTTACGACAATCCGAGACGACGCTTGCACTGCGCATGCGTGTTATTTCATCGCGTGAGCACCCTCTTCTGCTTATCGCTCACCAAGAAAGAATGGGCTTGGTTAGGCCTGGTAAGTATAACCAGAGTCCTTCAATGTCTTACTGGTCACGAAACTTCGGCGCTCGCTTCATATAGGGACCGCGCGCGCCACTACAGGCGCCACCGCCGCACGAAGGTCATCCAGCCGCCGCGCGTGCGGCGTATTGGCCAGCTCTTGGCGTGCCTCGCTGCTTTTGGTGTCTTCGCGCTGATTAAGCGTGTTTGTTTTTTTTTCGTAGTAAGCGATGAATAGTCGAGTTATTGTGTTTATCACCTGCCTTCAATGGGGTTTTATTTTTCGAAGTAAGTTACCGTAGACTTCAGCCGCGAACGGCAACGGCTTCTGTGTGCTCTGGCACAAGCGCTGCGCCGTCGTGTTTACGGATTTTTAAATCTATATTGCTTCTTTTCTTAAAGCAAAGTTGTAAATACCACACATACGGTAGCTGTGTAGTCACGGACTGTTGCGGGCCTATCGATAATACAATAAAAAAAACTGAAAGAAACCAAGTACGCGTCGTACAGACTACGCTTAATGAATCCGTTGATTGCTCTGGAATGCACAGAACGCTAAAAGAGATAGCCCAATAGTATTGTCGTTTCGATGAGTGGGTACATACTTAAGAACATCTAAAAACGCCGCAGAAACGCGAAGGATCAAAACACGAAGAGATATATGTTGCACCATGTGTCTTTCTGCTTCCACGCTTTGCAATCCTTGCAAAAACAGGAAGCGAAAAAAAAGAACAATGAAACTGATTTTATCACACGCAACAAAAAATAATGTTACGGAGGGAGACAAAACAGCGTGGTCCAGCATACAAAAATTTATTTTTTCGCGCTGCGATGTGCAGCACACGGAGGAAGTAGAATATTGCCACGTAGCCAAGAACGGCGCAAAGCTTTTCTGAACGCAGCGAGCTAGCGACCTCCTGCACTACAAAATACTAGAATGAAACACAAACGTCGAAGAAGCAGTCCGCAGTGTGATGTGCACAGATGAACGTCGATAAAGTGAGTTGCGCGGCGTTTGCTGTGCATGCATTACTCTTGGAACGTTATTAATTTCAGATCCATGAAAATAGGATCGAGAACATTGTCGAAGAAACAAACAATCAAGTTAGCGACAAGGTGGCATCCTTTCCATATCAAACAATATTGCCCGACGGGACGTACGACAAAAAGAGCAAACGGGCGCTCCGGTTGAAACGCCAGATAAGAAACCGGAATCGGCCACGCGCGGTTACAAAACAAACAAAACGAACACTAAGGGATAATTCGCGGAAATATGAAAAGTAAAAGCACAAGGACGTCCCAGAGCTGTTTTACACGCGATCCTGAGCGCAAGGTAATACAAGTTTGCAAACAGGTAATGAAGCACCGCTACAACCTGACTGATATGACAAAAATCCGGCTTTAAGTTAGCCTTGTACAATTCTAGGTCCACGATGCTCTCAAAAGGGTGCATTGCTTTTTCCATTCTCACACACAGTGCATTTCCACACACTGTCGCACACTTGTAATCGAAGCTTAAATCTCCCGTTGCTTGCCTTGGAATGACGCCCCTCCTTTTCTCACACAGCTGCCCGTCACTCGGTCAACAGAACAAGGAAACATTTTCTGTGGTATCGTTGTACAAGGAACGACATCCCGGGACGCAACACATGTTAGGCATCGTCGTTGCACTACTTAAGTCGCATCACAAGAGCGCGATATGCACGTTACATTTTTTTCCCGCACAAAACAAACACAACTCGCCGCGGCTCCGCCGTTCGAGCCAGCGCAACGCCGCCCGAGGAGTGACCTCAGTGAGAGGGTGGCGCCACCGCGCGGCGGCCAAACGCAGCATATGAAGCTCTCCCATTGAGTTACGGAGCAGTTTCGTGACCAGTAAAGCATTGAAGGACTCTGGTATAACCCAGGTACAGCCATTGCATATGAATAGCCAGAGCGTTTCGACACAGCTATTGATTGATGGAAGAGGAACTCGTCCAGTTCCGTTCGCATTAGCCGAGTTGGCGTCACAAGTTATAAAATCCTCGCCCTTCTAAACATAGAGTTTCTTAGTATGTATACGGGAGAGGAAATGGCGCCTGGGAATCCATGTCGGTATTGGGGGCTATGTCCTTATGGGAATATCAAAGCTGATGGATTGACACATGTCTAACGGATTCTCAAGCGTCTTCTTGGGTTTGCTTTCTTTACTATGCAGTGCTATGTCTACGAGGTAGCCGATCCGACCGAAATGGCTAAAACTCGCTTCGTTTCTTTTGCTTCGCTTGCAAACTCGAAATTCCCTTCATTAGTTCATGCTAAGACAGCTGTGCTTCATTATAAGCAAGTGGGATGACCAGTGCCGGCGAGCGATCATCAGTACGTATTTACATAAGTACAAGCCCAAAATGTAGACACGTTAGTTTATGCTAAGTGGGGTGCGGTTCCCGGTTCTTTCTTGCAGTAGCACTACGTATGTTAAAAGCGCCCGGACATCTCGACTGAGCGGGTAATTTGCCTCTGCGAAAGTTGTAGCAGGCGGTCTGTTACGAAAACGCGAACGAAGACACCGCGAAGGCGATGGGCTTGTTCTCAAAGGCACGCGCATAAAACCTTCCTGACCTTTTCAAACAGTTTATTATTTAAAATGTTAGAAAAAGAAGTCTTTAATGAGTTTGTTCCAAAATTTTACATTATTGTTAACTACCGGCTTGGCCTGCACAATAGTAGTCCTAACTGTTCTGGCAGACTCTCAGTAAAAAGAACACGCTTTATTTTTTAAAGAAGATAGCCTTTCTTGGGCTACTTAAACCCAGAAATTTTGGTGTCTGTGTGAGGAAGTAGCCGTAACTTTGCGTTTTTGAAGAACATTTTGTCCAAGAAGACGGCCAATCCCTATGGTGGGGCTATGTGCTACGAAGAGGAAGAGGATTTGTACTAGAGGATTCCGGCGAAGGGAACGGTGTGTTCTGGATTGCTCGGCGGTGATCGTGAGGAAGAGGGCAGCCTGCGGACCGGACGCCGCTGTTCCAGTACCGTGTGCGCGACCGTGGTTCCCCTGCGACGGCCTAGAAGGCAACGGCCAGGGAACGACAGCACGGACCAGCGCCCCACGACCTGCCCACGTTCGAGGAAGTTCCACCGGCGCGCCGAAGAAGCTCCAGCCAATCTGCACCCTCCCGAACAGCTCATCCAACACGTGAGACTGTTGCAGTTGGCCAACTTGACTTCCGTTAAAACGGACTCGTGTTTTTTTTTTTAAAGTTAGCAGCCCTAGTTAGTTTTCTTTTTCCGTCGCCTTTCCACTCCGCGTGTTCTGCCGTAACCCAACTCAATAAAGCGTGTCATCTTCAGTTCTTCTCCATGTTCCGGTGCCGTGTCTCGTTATTCTCCCGTCCGTAACGCTGGGGATTGTTAGAAGAGCCTGTATTACATCACAGTCTCTGTCTGTCTGTCTGTCTGTCTGTCTGTCTGTCTGTCTGTCTGTCTGTCTGTCTGTCTGTCTGGTCTTATACACTCACAGCCAAATTTAAACGTCTAAGTCCGATTTATATGTTCATACTTGCCAAGATTGTTGAACAAGAACAAGACATTACGCAAATGTAAGACAATATAATACACAGGGGGTATTTACAATGTTCTTTTATAAAAGACATTTATAGATGCTTGATTTTTGCGAAATGAAATTCAACATCCACTGCAGAAAAAAATTCGCGCTGTCACCTGCTGTCGCCCGCGCCACTGTAGCTTCTGGCGGCAATTTAGGAAATCAAGAGGCAACAGTTACCAAAGGTTCCACTAAATAGGTTCCACGTTCTACTTGGAACGCACGTGGACTAGGGCAACGCGGTACTATAAACGTTGAAGTAGGGCGCCTCGATTCAAGCACGTCTCCGCCGTACGGCAGGGCTGGCATCGAGGCACCCAGCCTGAAATAGTGGAAAGGGGTAAATTTAAATTGACTTGAGCAAACCTTTCGCGCGTTTACCGGAGCGCGACGCAAGAGAAACAACATGAGAGGTTAGCGGGAAAGTGAAGGTAGACACTTGGCAAATGTCGACAAAGGCTATCTATTTTGTCGACGTTTGCAACGAAATGAGTAGATACGCAGCCATTTTTTTTATTTCTTTGGTTTTAGAACAGCATGTTCTACTTTGTAGTTACATAAGTACGGCCTCCCAAATTTTTAATAATATAGCGGTAGCGACGACCGAAGGGCATGTCAGCGCCTTATCACGGTGTTCAGCAGCGAAATAGGCGAGAGTACGCTCACACGCATAGGGCTATCTGCTGCAAGAGTGGCGTCTGCTGCGCTGTTTCCTTGAGAGTGGTACACCCCCTGCGACTGAATCTGAATCACTTAGTGCCCCACGGCTGCTTAGCTACCTTTGGCGGTAACGAAACGGCCTTGAAAGATAAGAAAAACAAGGGGTGTGTTGCCCTGAGAAGAACAGCGGAGCAGACGACGCTACCACAATGTAGTTCTATGCGCGTGCGCGTACCCGCGCCTATTTTGTCGGTGAACACTGTGATAAGGCGCTGACATGCCGATCCAGCTATATTATTAAATATTTGGGAGGCTGTACACACTTTCCTTTGCGTTTTTGCGGCATTGTACGGCCACTACAACGTCTGGATACAAGCAAATGGTGAAATTAAGGCGAGCGCACGGTATAAGGGCGACCCATGACGACACAGACGGCCTTGGTGTGAGCCGCATGGACGCTAGCGCCAGATCCCTCTCTAGTGTGTATTGTAAGAAACTCCATGCTTCTAACAACTTTGGATATGCTGCTTCAAGAGAGGGCACGTTGCTACCCACGGACGGGTTGCCGCCGCACATGAAACGCGAGGAGCCAGTTATGAGCATGAACACACAAACTTCTAGTGTGAATGCATCCCATAATGGCTGGTGAATACTTACAGTATGGCAGAAAGCTCTATCTGGCAAATAAGTGGGTGTGGTTCCTCAGTCCAGGAGCCCAAGTGACCATTTGGCGATCTCTGCCGTAGGGACCAGTAATTGCTGGTCGTCTAGGTCTACCCTGGTGTTCGGGTTCACCAACAGTTCGGGTAAGGGGAAGAAGACAGGAAAGGTTGGGGAGGGCTGGGTTGCGGGGCCACCCGATGGTGAAGTGGGTTGGGGTGCCTGCAGTGTAGAACAAAATTTACACCATGCGCAGTAATAAAGTGCGGCCATATTTTTTTACCTCTAACAACCAGGAGATTGACCTCTTCTTGTCCAGGATTGTGCGTGCGTGAGTCGGACGGGCTAAAGAAAAGCGCACTTCAGTTGTTTTTCGCTAAGGTTTTTTTTTCTTTGTGGGCAACGGCGTGCCATCAAGTATTTGTGTTCTAACAGCGCGTTAGCCTATAATATATGATCCACTGCCTTACACTGGTAATTAAGCTTAAATCAGTCAGCGATTTCAAAGCTCGTAATCATGAGATGTAAGCGAGCCTAGTCACAAAGCTTCGTTCCTGACTTCTTAAGACGCCAGCCTTTCTAAGGCTACCAAATTTTGGACTGTCTGTCTGTCTGTCTGTCTGTCTGTCTGTCACTAACTTCTTTTAAACTAATCGGCGAACACGCCCGAAGTCGCGGGTTCGATTCCCGGCCGCGGCGGCCGCTTTTCTGATGCAGGCGAAAAGCAAAAACGCCCGTGTGTACGAGATTTCGGCGCACGTTAAAGATCCCCAGGTGGCCAAAATCAATCCGGAGCCTTCCACTACGGCGCGCCTCATCGCCTGCGTTGCGTCGGCGCGTTAAACCCTACAATCAATCAATCAATCACACGCCCGAAGGCACGGATAAAGAATAATTCTTGCTCCGTGCCCGAAGGGCAGGAGGATCGAATGCCTGGATATGTCAAGGAAGTACCCAATGCACCACGAGTGTCTGCAGAAAGCGGATTTTGGATGCAATAAACTTTTAGTCGTAGTTTCCTCTTCAAAACCGTATCCCGAGTTAACAGCCAAGTTGTCTTTTAGGCTCAAATTTTGCCGTAGCCCTCTCCCCTGACAAAGAGTACTGGATCGTCGACCCTCGCAGTAATTGCACGTAGCCTCTTTTTATGTCAGTTCGAAGGTTAATGCTATGTACAGTCGAGTCACTTATAACGATACCGTTTATAACAATATATCGGATATAACGATGAACCGTTATGGCACCGTCCGCTTTTGTATGCTTTCCATGGGAAAATAAACCACTTATTACAATGCTCGAATGCCGCAATATCGGATGTAACGATTGAATCGAGTTACAGCAAGCACCGAAACTGCGAGCTGCCGCCGGCTGTCCACGCCAACCGTTCATAAAGAATGTTTCCTTTATGTTGAAAAGAACACGCCATGGTTTTGACAGGCAGTGCCATTTATTACGGCGTTTTCTTAGAGAGAAATTAATATAACGTTTGTACTGAAAGGGATTGAGAGCTTGTTATTGCTCTGTATGTGCTTCACTGAAAAGTAACCGCAATTACTGACCACGGCGGCATCATTTCGTTGTTTTGTTCCTCCCTTATAGGTCCCCCTCCATCTCAGGCAGCACGCTCGACCGCGTATTTCTCTGCTCGCATGCCTTTGCGCAGCTTGTCGACATATTTATCGTCTTAGTCGTTGAATTGACGCTTATAAAACGCCAAAACGGACATAATCACAGCACGAAGACCAAAAAAACCGGCCAATGACGGCCGGTTTTAAGTATGGACCGGTAACCGTCCCACTGTTTAAAAAACCGGTCCAGCCGGTCCAAAACCAGGCAGGTGGCAACCCTGCTTATAGCGCGCAGCTAGCTAGCCACGATTAGGGTTCCCGCGCTACGATGCGTTTCTGTAGCAGCCTTGTAAACAAGTCTGCAGCACGCAACCAGTTAGCGTTTCTGAATGGTTGAGATAACGATCGAGAGAGAGAGAGAGAGAGAGAGAGAGGAGAGAGAAGAGAGAGAGAGAGAGAGAGAGAGAGAGAGAGAGAGAGAGTCAATTGTGAGCGAACGGAGATGGTGCAACCGGTCGTCGGTGGAAAAACGACATCTGTACAACTGCCCACGGCCTTTTTTCTTTCAATGTTTGCCAACGAAACCGCCCGCCTTGGAAGCAAATTAGCGCAATCAGTCGGGTCTCCACCCCATGTGTACAGATAGGCGGCGGCCGGACCAGGGGAAATCCAGGAGACAATTGTGTCATCCATGCAGTTACAACCACAGCTCCAGGTGCAAGGCGGATGATGTTTATCTCTAAGATCCCGCTGGGTCGTAGTGCACGTCGTTGGGGACCATGCGACGTTGGGACTGATCACGCATTGTGCAGCGTTGTTCAGTTCGGAAAGCCCCGTTTTCCGGTGTTTTTCCCGAAACCGGCGACCTGGTGATGCGGTATTTTTCCGAGGCCGAGCTGACGTCCGATCGGATTGCGTATTTTTGCGCCGACTGAACTGCTTGGTTTATTCGTGGCTGAACTCGCGCAAGCTACCCTTTTGCAAGCCAGCTGACGCGTTGCTGTATTACGTTGATTCCCCCTTGGAAACCACTTTTTCTTTATTGTTCAGTTGTTTATTTCCTCCTACTGTTTCTTTCTGTCTCTGGAAGGGAGGTTTGATCGACCAGAAAAAACGGTTCAGGAAGCGATAACACAGACTGACCACTAGTTGCCCTTTATAAGTTATCAAAATTTGATTTATACATGTTCCTTCACAGATCTTAGAGAAAAAACACAACCGCATCACTATCGGCCATCACTGGCCAACGAAGCTTATTTCGCGAAGATGTGTTCCGTGGACAAAGCCATGG
This sequence comes from Haemaphysalis longicornis, assembly GCA_013339765.2. NCBI lineage: Eukaryota > Metazoa > Arthropoda > Arachnida > Ixodida > Ixodidae > Haemaphysalis > Haemaphysalis longicornis. Next base: position 2,913,569 of record JABSTR010001038.1, on the reverse strand, counting down.
TCAAATGTTTCGACAGAGCCAAAAACAAGATGACTGCCCATTGAAGGGCAACTTTAAGCCAAATTTTAATGGTGATATACCCTGCACGTTCCTGTACCTGTGTCCGCGACGGCAGACGAGAAGTCACGGCCGAAAGTGACGGCATTAAGTTGGCGTCATGACCCAAACCGATGTCACTTCCAGTTGCGTTGACACATCCCCTACCGGTGAAGTCATCAACCAGTGCCGAGCAGCGTAGCGTGCTAATAGCGAGTCCGGTGAGCTAAACAAAGACTGAAACGATCTGAGAAAGCTGGCGAACGCCGTGCCACAGAATTTCGTTACAAGCATTGCTGTTCAATTACATCCCCCCCGCGAGTTTGTTATGCTTGTTGTTGCTTCAAGCGCTCGTGCACGTTACTGTCTCTCGTTCTACTACTCGCAAAGCCTCGAAAGAAGAGACCGAGGGCAAGGGTTTCCAATACGAAAGCGTTGCTGTCCAATTGAACGCATTTCTTGCGCCCCATGTTTTCAAAAGTACTCGTCCTGTTGCCGCTCGAGACGATTTGCTTCGCGATCCGCTTCCGCCGCACGCTTTCGAATGGCTTCGATCTGTCTCATACACGTTTCGCCGCTACTGGTTACTGCTATATGTTTTGGGAGAGTTGAGACGGTAGTGGATTCCGCTGCCTGTCCACTCGCTCGACTGCGTTCTTCCCGCGCCCTTACCTCTGGGGTGAAATAGCGTGCACAAACCCCCGCCCACTGCAGGATCGATGTGAATAAAGTCCTTTCCAGTCCAGTCCAGCCACACTTCACTACTGCCGCGTTTTAACGCGTGCTGTGGAACGCCTCGTGCTGTGGAACGATTAAAAGGCACGTGGTCCTGGAGCCATTTCGCTACTACAGACGCCGACTCAATGGCCGCTCAGTAGGCCATGTAAGGCTTTCCAGTGAGTACATTTTCCCATCGCGTGCAGGATTCGACTGTATGGTCACTTTAACAGCAACCGTAACAGTCGGCCTTCGACGGCACGAATACCCTAACACATGCCCTTGGCATTAATATAGTACCAATACTATGTCTGAACTCGTTTCCTTATCGAGGTCGGGCACCCGCCAAGCTAGTTCAAAGCGAGAGGGAAGCAAGAAAGCAATCTCAACCCTCACCCGATAAGATAATCTGCTATACGATTGGCATGTGGCTGCCGTTCAGACGCTTGTGGAGAGAGAAAAAAAGGTGCAGTATGGGGGCAGGGCAGGTCGTCGTCAACAGTTTGGGTTTCATCATTCAAAACACAGAGAGCCAATGGTTGGGAGTTGGGAATTTCAGAGTGACAAAAAGCGGATGTGCTGTGCACGCGTCTTCCATAACATCCGCTGCCTCACACCCAAGTTCCACCGTCCTTCAGGGATGCCAGGTTCTCACACGGCAACCTGCCAAGTTCTTTGAGACACATAGCCAAAAGGTAGTCCAATGTCGACCCGTAGAAATAGCCCAAATAGCCAAACAGAAAAGTGGGCACGATTCCCTTCAAAAGTTTGTTCAGATGTCTGCTATTTGTCAGATGTCAGATTTGAAATGTTCACAGAATGAGAGCAAGACAAAACCTCGTTCTTTTGGAGTACAAATAGCTGCACCTGAGTACGTAGTTGTATTGAACCGCTCCAAAACGATCTCGGATGGTGTGAAGTCGTTACAGCACTTGCCGTTTCTCGTGAATTCATACTTTACATGAAGGGTGTTCTCCAACGTATCTAGGGACATTCTGTTCCAGAAGCCCTACTTTCGTTAGAGTTACGTGACTAAAAACTAGTTCAACCACTGCATTTGATACTGGAAGTGTGAGAAGTTGCGACAGCGGCTAGTTGCGACAGCAGCGGAAACGTTATCACACCAGCACTGCTTTTGGCGCCCAGTAATTTCTTCCAAAAAATGATGACAGAGTCGTCACGGAGGCCATCAAGCCTGCATTGCAGCAAGCAATATCCTGACTCCATTAAAGAAATGTTTGACGCCGGAATCAACTTCCCGATAGCTTTCAACAGATCATCGAAGGTGAATTTATTAATGTTGTTGCAGTGAAAAAGGTGGAGGTCGCCTAACAGTTTCACAATGGATGCAAGGTTCTTCAGGGTACTTTTCACACATGCGATCACAAATGGACGGCACCGCTCAAGAATAATGGCCCTCTTGTCCTCGCTGAGAAAAAACTTAGCAGTGGCTTGGCTCGGCAATGCCAGGATATACGTAGCGCGAGCTAAGGTTCAGCTGGCTATTCTTAGGTTTCCTGATTGTCTAGGATTAGCTGATTATCATGCTTACTGCTGCTAAAACGATTTCCAATCCAATCCAATCCAATTTATCCAATTCAATCAAATCCAATCCAAAATCCAATCGAATCCAGTCGCGGCGGCGGCTGCTCATCGCGCATGCGCAGCACGGCTCTTCATGAGCCACGCGAAACTGCTCAACCTCGGCCAGTGTAGCTCACGCTACAAAACTCTTCCAAGGGGTCACAGAAAACACTTCCCAGATGGCAGGCTCGAACATGCATTCAATGGCTATAATCGATAATCTCTCTCTCACTCTTATCCGAGCCTGTTAGGGAACGTTTCTCTTCAAGCGTTGGCCAACACCGCAGATTTTTGTCACCGACGTGGCCTCCTAAATTGCTGCGTACTGCAAGTCGACTCCCATCGGCACTGTCAATGTTTGAAAAAGAGATTATGTTTCCTGACGTTTTAGATGCAACGCATCTCTTTAACTCACCTTGTCCCGCGTCGTTGTCGCGGCGTAGTCCGCATCCCTCCCCCATTCTCCTCGCCGCGGCAGCTGCGCGCTCCGCCGCTCTCACCGCAGCGCCATCTGTGCGTCAGCGCGGTCAGCGCGCAGCTTGCGCTCGGCTGCGCTCGCTCCCGTCGCCGTGTCAGCTGTGCGTTAGCGCGCAGCTTGCGCTCGGTTAAAAATTTACACCATCTTCCCGCGAGGGGAACCATGGGGTAGATGCGACACATCGGGGGTGAACATGCCGCGTAAATAGGATACATAACAACAGCAATCCACACGCTGACATCGCTAACATAACGGAAACGCAACAGGCAACCCCCGATGCGTTGCATCTACCCCATGGTTCCCCTCGCTGAAGATGGTGTAAATTTTTTTTAAGTTATTGCTATGCACAATAGCTACCATCGACCAATTAAAACTTAATATTTTCCGTTACGTTCAGACTGTAAGATTGCTACGATTAGAATATAAAATTGCGATCGAGTGGTTTATTTTTTTGGCAAGCCAGCCTGAAAGTGGCATTTTGTCTACATTTTTAGGACGTCTCAAGCAAAAATACACAATAGCCCAAAAGTAGCCAAATTGTTAACCAACCGTTTTTCCCGCCAGTCATAAAGCCACGTAGCCAATTTTAGCTATTTATAGCCCAACTTGGCATCCCTGCCGTCCTTTCCCACCTCTACTGCCGCTGTGAGTATCGATGCGATTGGCTGAAAAAGTGCGTGTCTTTCGCCGATAAAGGGACTCTGCAACACTTCCGATAAACGCTTGCACTCTTTCCTTCGCGTCTGGAAGCCTTGCGAAAGACCGAAAGCTACAGTTATCGCCAGCTCGGAGCGGCAATGCGTGATTCGCTCGTCGCAGCAGATACGCCTTCCGCTTCTGCTTTGCTTTCGTGGCTTTCTTTTTAAAGCGGCTATGAAATTTGTTTATTGCTGCAACAGAAGGTAAGCCGGCCAATAGCCGCTATATCGCTGCAATGACGTAATTCCAGAGCTCGAAGGACGCCAATTAATTCAAAATGCCCATCAGAGAATTTAAAAACTTGCTCGGAGTATTTTTCTCTCCTCCTTCACCCGCCGCGGTGGCTCAGTGGCTAAGGCGTTGTGCTGCTGAGCACGACGACGCGGGTTTGATTCCCGGCCACGGCGGCCGCTTTTCTGATGGAGGCGAAAAGCAAAAACGCCCGTGTGTACGAGATTTTCGGCGCACGTTAAAAATCCCCAGGTGGTCAAAATTAATCCGGAGCCCTCCACTACGGCGCGCCTCATCACCTGCGTTGCTTAGGCGCGTTAAAACCTACAATCAATCAATTACTTTCGATAAAGGCTTTCACTCTTTCCTTCGCGTCTGGAAGCACTGCGAAAGGTACATTTATCGCCAGTACGGAGCGGCACTGCGTGATTTGCTCGTCGCACCAGATAGGCCTTCCGTTTCTGCTTTGTTCTTGTGGCTTTATTTTTGAAGTTACTATCGAAAAGCGTTCATTGCTGCAACTGAAGGAAAACCGGCCAACAACCGCTACATGGCCTCAGTTACGTAATTCGGGCCGTCGAAGAACGGCAAGACTGGGAAAAAGAGAAAAATCTTTCGAGCGAGTTTTGAGGTTATCTGATGGGCATAGAGCAGTAACTTTTGGCTGAGGTACTTTACGACCCCCTAATCTGAGTACTGGGTCTGTTGGATGTCTAAGTTCTGCCATCATTTAAGATTTAAAAAAAAACCTAAAAAAAGTGTTGCAAGGTCCTTTTAAACCGTATAGACAATCAATGAACGACAACCAATCAACATATAACACTGCCGTGAACGTTGACGTTCTGTTTACGTTTCGTTTCCTGTAAAAAGCAAAATCTCTCTCTCTCAGCGTAGCTGGCTATCTCGTATCGTGTGACCGCGAAGAGGATGCTCGTAGTATCGCGGTCAACGATCGTCGAGGACGATTCTAGATTCGTCGAAAGGTCACACTACGCGTTCCTGGAAAGGGCTGCACAAACATCGGCCAAACAAACAAACGCCTTAGAAGTTGATTCTCCGGCTGCCAACCACCCTCGCCTATTTTGTTTAGGCTACAGCACTGGCGTCTGCGTCTTCGTAGTCTATTTTGGAACCCACACGCACACGCGCATTCCTTTGAATACGCTCCTCACGTATTTCACGAGAGGCAGTATCGCGATCATCGCGCTCGCGATTCTGTTTTTTGCAGTAGCGGGTAGCAGGCATTGATACGGACTGTGATGACGATAACATGACGTACGTGCGACCACTTCCGTCCCAAAAATTTTCATTTTCTTCATTCGCACCGCCTTACCGGAGTCAGTCGGCTATTGATTGGTTTTCGCGGAGATATATAAGCTGCAGCACTTCCAGTTCCTCCTCGTGGCAATGAGGAATATGTGTGTGCCAACACTGTGATTGGGACTCAGCGGTTTACGTTTATTGGCACTTACCTGGAACCAGGATCTACCTTCGATGTTTCCAGGCTTGAAAATGTCCTCGGTAGCACATCCCCACCTCACATAATTTGCGGAGACTTCAACGCACACAACGAAATTTGTGGAAGTGCGCACACAGCAATCATCGCGGAGCAAGGCTTGCCAAATGGCTCATAAAACGTGGTATTGAACCATTGAACGATGGCAGCATTACTTACCTAAAAAAATCAACAGTCAGCAGCTGCATCGATCTTTCATTCGTCTCAAACAGCTTGATCCAAAAGTTTACTTGGTGTACTGATCTTGAGACGAGGGGCAGTGATAACTTCCCAATTTTAATATCATACCAAGATGTGTCTGCCTTACGACGCGAAACCAAATTCAGGCTCACAGACTGGGAAGCTTTCAGAAATCGTGTCGACGTGGAGATAACCGCCGCCACTTCCGACGACGACCTAATACCAATCATGGCTCGTTGTATAAAGGAGTCCTCGAGAGTCGTACGGGAGCGCCTCGCTATGAAGACTGATGCAGAATACGAAAGGCTGCGTGCTATCCGTAGGCGCGCCGAGCGGAAGGCTCGCCGTACTAAAGATTTACGGGATTTGAGGCAGGCCCGCAAAGCTCAAAGGCATGTGAGACGCTATTTGGAAAAGTTGGGTCGACAACGGTGGCGTGACTTCTGTACTAAATTGGATGTCCGCCAGCCTCTCTCTCGTATATGGCGAGTCATAAAGGGCATGCGCAACAACAACCAGCAGCTCAATCCATTCAGGGCACTGTCATCACACGAGGGAATTCCCCAAAAAGAAGCGGCTGAAGAGCACTGTAGGCTCCTGTCTAGTAGTTCTACGCCTAAAGTGTCTATCTGCGTGTTTCTGACACAGTGCCACCAGCCTCCGTACCTGCCATAGACTTTCCATTTTCGATAGGTGAGCTGAATGCAGCAATATCCAACGTTAAGAAACGCTCTTCTCCGGGTTGCGACGGCATGACATATGAGGCGATTTCCCACCTCCCTCATCACTCCCGCTTACGCCTTCTGGAGTATTATAAGTCGACGTGGCTGCGGAGTACTGTGCCTGCAGAATGGAAAAGAGCCAAACTTACAGCAATTCTAAAACCTGGAAAACAACCAACACGGTACGACTATTTCCGTCCCGTAGCTCTACTTAGCTGTATTGGCAAAATCATGGAAAAAATGATCTTTAAGAGAATGGCTTGGTACATGGAAAGCAGGGATCTTTATCCACCGGAAATGAATGGGTTTCGAGAAAACCGGTCTGCTATCGACAACATCCTTGCTCTCGTGGCGTCCCGATAGAAGGATTAAACCACGGAGACATACCAACACTGGTTTATCTAGACATAAAGTCGGCATTTTATTCGGTCTTTCATACAGCCATTCTAGAGTCCTTTGCTGCTTTTGGACTTGGTGGGAGGCTGTATGCATGGATTTCCAGCTACTTGGAAGGACGAGAGCTTTTTATGAGCACACACCGGAAGGTCCTGCGTCATGTTACACTATAAAGAAAGGGGTTCCTCAAGGAGCGATTTTGAGTGTTCTGTTTGTTATTCAACATTACACTAATCGACCTAAAGCGTGTGCTTCCTCATGGCGTAAAGGTCACAATTCACGCCGACGACATCTGCATTTGGAGTGCAGCAATATCACGTCTAAATACACAACAGAGGCTCCAGAAAGCTCTAAAAAGTATCTCTGAATAACTTGCACCGAAGGGCCTTCGCCTCTCACCTGAGAAGAGCGTTGTCATGGCATTCACCCGCAAGCGGATGACTCAGTACCCATTAATCCTTGGGGGTCGTTGCCTGCATTATGGGCGCACTCAAAGATACCTCGGGATAACCATGGATCGAAACCTCTACTGGGCCCCTGAGGGTCGGAGACTACCTACTCGCATTTCCGCGGCGGCGCAAGGCATTGGATACCTTGCCGGAAGTCAATGGGGCAGTGACTGTCGATCGATGGTGCTTCTCTCCAAGGCTTATGTTGATGGCTTGCTGCGTTACAGCCTGCCTGTTTTGCAGCGGCTGTCAGCCACAAGCAAAAAGCAGCTTTATGGGGCGAGAAATAATTGTCTTCGCCTTGGCCTTCCTAGGGGCTCTTCCTGTGCTGGTACCGTTGCGGAGGCTGGCTGCTTGCCCTTAGATGTGCTTAGGCTGCAGGAGACATTCCGAATATACCTGCGGGTATCGATTGTACACAACAACCAATCTTTTGACCCGTGTTGCACAGCGCAACGAAAGCTCCAGCTTCGCAGAGATGATAAACTCTATTAACTTATCTCTACCATCCCAAGCGCGACCAACCATGCCGTCTGATCCCCCCCCCCTGGACTCTCTCACCCGTGTGCATAAAAGTCAACATAAAAGTCAACTCAAAGCAAACTCTCCCTCAATTCTGCCTTCTTCAACTCGCACTTTGCCCACATCAGTGGCCGTTATTCACATATGGCCCACATTTTTACGGACTGTTCATCTGCACCTCACAGTAGTGCATCGGGCGTCTATGTTTCGTTAACCGGCCAAGCGCTGTCGTACCGCCTTGAACGTGCAATGTCATCCACGTCGGTCGAGCTTCTTGCAATTAAGCAAGGCCTCTGCTACATTCTTCGTCAGCCATCAGCAGAATGGGCTATATTCACGGATTCGAAGACAGCGCTGCAAACCCTACGGCGCGCCAGTTGCTTCAGCCTTCACGACCATGTATCCCGCGACGTCACCTACCTGCACCATTTAGCCCACGTCGCTGGGCATCGCGTGACCTTGCAATGGATACCCGCACATTGTGGCATTCTCGGCAACGAGAAAGCGGATGAGGTGGCTCGCAGAGGGCTACAACTGCGTAATGTAAGGAAAATTTTCTTTACAAAGCACGAGGCTGCAGCGCTAGCGAAGCAGCTTGCCTTAGAGGAACGAAACCGCCTCTGGTTTTTCTCCGAAACTCGACACCCCTTTCTGTATCATATAGACTCTGACCTGAGAATGAGGCTCCCAGAGCGAATCCCACGTCGACTTGAGACGCTCTACCATCGGCTGCGCCTCAACGCAGCACTTACTAACTCCTACCGACATCACCTCGGTCAAACCACAAATCCTTATTTGATAACTGTGGTTTGCCAGAAACTGTTGAGCACATTTTATTAGACTGTCCGGCGTACACCCAGGAAAGAAACCACCTCGCCAAAAGATCGAGTGCCTCAACAACAGACTTTTATCACTGAAAGCTCTTCTTGGACCATGGTCATCTCCATCATCCCAGCGAAAAGTGTTAGATGCACTGTTTGATTATTTACACGACATCGGCGTCGCAGAGACACTGTAGAACTATGCGTCGTCATCCTGTGAGAACACCTGGACTTTTACGTGACCCACGGAACACTCCATGTTACATTATTTTTTACCTCTTCCTTTTTGCCCTCTCTTTCGCCCAGCTTCCTTTAGGGACCTTTCTTCCCTTCACACCTTCCCCGCAGAGTAGCATGTAGGTGAATACATGCCTGCAGACCTCTCTGCTTTCTTCTAATAAAGAGCTCTCTCTCTTCTCTCTCTCTCTCTCTCTCTCTCTCTCTCTCTCTCTCGCTCTCTCTCTCTCTCTCTGTCTCACACACGTGCGAACGGACACAATTTAGCTAAGACCAAAGCATGCAGCGCACTCTGTGGTGGAAAATTGTTGCGGTTGTAGCTTCCAAGCTTAAAAAAGGATCAAAGAGACAAAGTGTTGGCGAAATGCTAACGCTTTATTTTCAACGTTGCGCGGCTTCAACGAGGCGGTGAGTAAGGCAAGAGGATCAACTTTAAAGCAAAGCTTTCTACCTCTGCCAGCCAACGGTTCCTTCGTGGCGTGCGGAACAAAAAGCTCCCAACGCGGCTGGGGAGGGGAGGGCGGTTGTTACTCACGGAGCAGAGTGTAGATGGCGCGGCGAACGGTCACCCAGCGTTCCCCGCGCGCTTCTCACACCGGCGGGCGCGTCGGTGCAACGGCTTTGTCGTCTGCTTTAGCGGCGGTTGTTTTGGGCCTGTTTTGGCGCAGCTTCGCGTCCATTACGCGCTTCCTTTGCACGGCTTGGTTTACTTGTTCGACAGCGCTTCCTGGATAACCCTGACCCAACGGAATTAAGTGGTCGTACGTCAAAGATACGTTAAGCATTGGTTCGTGGGGCGGGAAAACAAAATGTAGAGACAACATTCAGACATCTGGCCGCTAGAGAAACGCTACCTTTTGCGCACTGCTTGCCACGAATGGGACTCCGTTTTCCAACCTGGTGATTACCAATTCGGTTGTGTTTTAAGAGGTATTTCAAAAGGCGAAAGCAGCAACTGGTTCTGATAAATCGCGATTATAAAAGTTCCCTCGGCTTTCTTGCCATCTTCCAACATACTAAACTAAGTGGTTTAAACCGTTATAAATGGGAATCACTAAGCTCACATGCTGAATTGTTTCGGTGTCGGCGGTTGTGTCGCGCGGTGGTGTAAGCCTCGAGCTAGCACATCAGGATGGCTAGGTTCCGCTGTCTCACCCTTCTAAAGACGCTTCTCTCCGTTTTCTTTCTGCCGACGCACAGCAGGGCGACAGCGGTGGCGGCGTCCGCCGCTCCAGCCCGGCCGTGTCCGACGCTGCTGCTTCGGACACCGCCCCCGCAAATTCCAGCAAACGGCTGGCAGAATTCACTACGTCGCAGAATTCAAGTGACGTCGCATGGGCAATCGTTGTGGGTGTCGTTTGAAGCTTTGCTTTCCAACCACCTTCACAGCGTGGATTGGAGCCAATTTTTTTTTAACGCAAAAGCTTTCGTAGTGGGACCGATGGCGTCCTGTCAAAAAACTAATGCATTTCCCCATAGACCGGTTGGTACACCGGAAAGCTATGATAAGATCTCTGGACATACGGCGCGTGTGTGAAACCGGGATCCCAATGTGTCAAAACGGTTACTTGAAAATTGCGAAAAAGAAACGGTTATAGATAAGATTGTCCACTTGTATTTTGTTTTACTTTACTCTTTTGTACTCTAATGTACGTTACTGTACCTCTCCCATATTGTTCTGTAATATCTTGTGATCTACATGTTGTTTGTATTTTTGTAACTCACATTAGAATTTCTAGCTTGTTTGATTCTGCCTCATCATTGTACTGTACCAAAGGGGGCTGGGGCCTCTGTCAGGCTTTGTAGCCTTTAGTCCCAGCCTGCCCCCTCGTACTTCTGAGGAAATAAAATCTTTTGTTTGTTTGTTTGAATACACGCATCGACCATGAAGACGGAGTACAGTTTAATATCTTCACCTCCTAAACCACGTGCCGGTAGACGTTTAACTCGTTCGTAGATGTGTTTACTTAGTGCGCAAAAAATCATCGCATGGGTTTGTTCTTAAGTTTAAGTCTTTGAAGCTTTGACGACCGATTGGATTGTATGAAGCTTTCTGGCTTTTCCCAGCTTTCTTTAGGAATGGGGCGGTAATTTTTAAAGCGAAGCTTTTTACCTCTGCCCCCCCCCCCCCCCCCCCAGGGTTCTGTCGCGGCCGTTGGTGTCACCAGAAAACTCCTGCGAAAAAATAAAAGACGTTAATGGCACCGCCAGGAATCGAACCTAGAAAGAATAGAGAAACGGAGCGAGAGCCCGTTGTCTGACCGATTGAGCTACGAGCCCACTCGGAGAAAGGGGAGACAGATGGTGCGCTCATCGAGCACATCTGCGGGTTTACCCCATGCGTTCTCGCTGAATGCCACGCGACCTCTCGGGCCGCTGTACGCTCCGCCCACGGGCACGTGTAGCGGCTGCGTGCGCGCCTTGCGCATGCACTAGGAGTTAGTAAAAATTAAAGGAAGCTCACACCAACGCATGGCATCTCAATTCTCCTCCGTCTCTGCCGCCGATCTTGTCGCCCCCGTCGGTGGCGGCAGAGACGGAAAAGTGAGATCGTCTAACACCTGGTTTGAGCTTCCTTTCATTTTATTAAAAAAAAGAGTTTCCACTCATGTGCTTTGCCAATACAACTCAACCAATCACCATTCATGGATCATGCATTGATTTGACCTTAGAAAAGAATATCTCCTTGAAGTAATAAAGTGGGCATAATCATTTCACTTGTCTCTGGTTTCACTCTTCGTAGGGCCACGTGTGTGATTTCCAGTGACGTCGCATGGGCACACATTGTGGGTGCCGTCTACAGCTTCGCTTTCCAACCACCTTCACAGGGTGGATTGGCGCGCTTTTTTTTCGTCTCTAATCCTCAGATGCCGAGAACGAGAGAAGGCTGCCGAATACAGTGTAACACCAGGAGTTTTGACTTACGGACCTTCGACCGTGTGGTTGTTAATGTCCTGCCGTGAAAGCGAGAAGACCAAAAAGCGCACGAGTCCACATTATGCTCAGCCTCCGAAACTGGCACTACTGTTGGCAGCTGTCCACATTTTACGCCCGACCGTTCTCTGCCATGGAAGCGGATAGAGTGCACGCGACACTCAGCGCTGTTAACGGGACGTATAATAAAACCGTGTTGATTCGAGAAATGTGCGCACTTTTTTTTTCTACTCAATACACTATCAAACCTAAAACCTACGAAAAGGGAAAAAGAATGGCTTAAGTTTGTAGGTTTGCATTGAAAGAACTTCATATATATACAGCCCCGAGGAGAATGAGGTAGAACACAACATAGGAAGCCGGGATGTTTAATTATTCCTGGAAGCATCGCATTATTGCACTTGTCAAAGAATTTAATGCGTCAGCATGTACGCGCACGGAGCCGTCTCATACAGGGAAGTTTAACACACTGCCGCTCCTCTTCCTCCTTCTCACGTCTGTGAGGCGCGGGATTATTATTATTATTATTATTATTATTATTATTATTATTATTATTATTATTATTATTATTATTATTATTATTATTATTATTATTATTGTTGTTGTTGTTGTTGTTGTTGTTGTTGTTGTTGTTGTTTATCGCAACTAAAGTACACCAAACGACCCACCAATATCACCTGCATTTATTTTACAATGCCGACGATTATGATGATAATCACAATGCCAAAAATTAAAACCACACATCATCATCATTATAATCATTATCACCATCATCATCACCATCATCATCACCATCATCAGTATCACCAGCCTACTACGCCCACTGCAGGGCAAAGGCCTCTCCCATTAATCTCCAATTATCCCGGCCCTGTGCTAACTGCGACCAATCTATACCCGCAAACTTCTTGATCTCATCTGCCCATCTAACTTACTGCCGCCCTCTGCCCCGCTTGTCTTCTCTAGGGATCCACTCTGTTACCATCAATGACCAACGGTTATCTCGCCTTCGCATTACATGCCCTGCCCACGTCCATTTCTTCTTCTTAATTTCTATTAATATGTCCTTAACACGCGTTTGTTCCCTGATCCACTCCACTCTCTTCTTGTCCCTTAGCGTTACACCTACCATCTTTCGCTCCATTGCTCGCTGAGTCGTCCTCAATTTAAGTTGAACCCTCTTAGTGAGCCTCCAAGTTTCTGCTCCGTAGGTGAGCACCGGCAAGATGCAGCTGTCATACACTTTCTTCTTCAGGGACAATGGTAGGCTGTCATTCATTATATGAGAATGCCTGCCCAATGAACTCCACCCTATTTTTATCCTTCTAATTATCTCTGCCTCATGGTTGGGATCCGGGGTCACAACTTGGCCTAAGTAGATAAAAACTACACATGAAAGTTTATAAAATAAAGACGTTTCGGTTATGATTATGGTACAGCATTGCAACGTGTACGTGCGGACAGATGTGGGCTTACAAATGCAGGAAACATGCTGGTTACGGCCGCGCATAGGGGGAGGAGGAAGGCCGTATGTCAACTCCACCAGACGGTGATGATGATGGTTGGCAAACCTGCTAGGCTAGGTGATGCGGCTAAGGCGTTGCGCTGCGGGGCACGAGGTCGCGGGTTCGATACCCGGCCGCGGCGGCCGCTTTTGTGATGGAGGCGAAAAGCAAAAACGCCCGTGTGTGCGAGATTTCAGCGCACGTTAGAGATCCCCAGGTGGTCAAAATTAATCCGGAGCCCTCCACTACGGCGCACCTCGTTGCCTGCGTTGCGTTGACGCGTTAAACCCTACAATCCATCAATCAATCAATCAATCAGGCTAGGTGATGCCTCCACAAACTTCAGCCATGGCTCGTGTATGTATTCATTCCATTTACAACACGAACCGCGTCTTCTTCACTACATGAAAGAATAAAGCGCTACGAAGACGATGTAATCAACGCGGCAATCTTGTGTGCCGTTCATGACCCCTTCGATAACGAACGGCCCTGCGAAGGACTAGCGTCTATCGAAGTTTTCTATAGATATTAGGTTCCAGATTACGCCCCTCTTCCCGAAACGTGTATCGGATAAAGATAAAAAAGAGCGCCATCACTGCAGATTATCGCTACAACAACACTCGCTTCAGGCGAAAACTCAGCAAGAACTGTCAGCGCGGCATAGGAAAACACGTTCCTTAGCCGCGTCCGCACAGCGCAATAACACTACTTAGCCCGCGTCGGGGTCACTTCGGGGTTTCTCCCATGCCCTCGTTATCCGCCGCACGAAGTGTCAGCGATTCGCTGTTGATCGCCGACGAGAGACAAAGATGGAGAGGTGAAACGGCGGCTCACATAGTCACAGCAGCCGATCGAAAAGAAAGGCACGCTGTCCGGCCCCATCATCGGTTGAAGGTCGCAGCAGAAAGAGCAACCCATGCTTGCTCGGCGGTGGGACCACTGAATTATGCGAGACGCGAAAGGGCTACAGGTATGTACACAAGCTCTAAGAATTGGCTGAGGAATAGTGTATGGGTCGGGCAAGGCGCCTGCGTTACACGCCCGCGGTAGCCGCACGGCTGTCGAAGGCGGTGAACTGTTGCACGGAGAGGCTGAACCTCGATTGGCACTTTTAGGGGCGAAGCACCTTAAGGACGAGGCTTGTCCGTCCGGCGTCCGGCGTCCGTGCTGACGGCACGGCACCGTGTAATTAAAAACATCTGTGAACAAAATGTTCACAAAGGGTTAACAAGAACAAAATAAAAGGTTCACAAAAGGTTAGAGAAAGAGAGAAAGAAAGAAAGAGAGAGAGACGCACAGCACCGTGTAAATCGAAACACCTGTGAACAAAAGGTTCACAAAAGGTGAACAAGAACAAAATAAAAGGTTCACAAAAGATTAGAAAAATAGATAGATAGAGAGAGAGAGAGAGAGAGAGAGAGAGAGAGAGAGAGAGAGAGAGAGAGAGAGACGGACAGCACCATGTAAATCGAAACATCTGTGAACAAAAGGTTAACAAGAACAAAATAAAAAATTCACAAATGGTTAGAGAGAGAGAGAGGGAGAGAGAGAGAGAGACGCACAGAACCGTGTAAATCGAAACATCTGTGAACAAAAGGTTCGCAACAGGTCAACAAGAACAAAAGAAAAGGTTCACAAAAGGTTATAGAGAGAGAGGGAGACAGAGGGAGACGCACAACACCGTGTAAATCGAAACATCTGTGAACAAAAGGTTCAGAAAAGGTTAACAAGAACAAAACAAAAGGTTCACAAAAGATTAGAGAGAGAGAGAGAGAAAGAGAGAGAAAGAGAAAGAGAGTACTCCTGGAGTGCCGTGCTGCGCATGCGCGAGGAGCATTGGAATGGATTGAATTGGATTTGAATTGGATTGAAATGGCTGGCTTGGATTGGATTGGATTAGATTGAATTGTATTGGATTGGATTGGGTTGGAAATCGTTTTAGCAGCAATAACCACTCTTGCGGGCGATTTACGGTCAGAACGATCCCCAGTGCTTCGCCCACTTGTCATGATTCACTCCGTGTAGATGCGTGATTTTTTTTTTTGCCTGCTACCTTTTGCTTTTACTTTGGGAGCTAGCATTACGGCCGCCGACCTTACCCTAATACTAGACCGAAAGCTAACAATAATCCTAACCCTAGCTTAGTCATAGCCCTAACCCCTAATTGGAACCCTAGCTTTAACCCTGACCATACAACTGATGAGAAATCTACATCCTGGCGTATTTCAACCATTAAATCCATAGACTTTAATAAATTTTAGGTTCTTTGTAACATGAGCACACAAACAAAATAAAAAATCTTTATGGGCCAAATAAAATTTCCGTTCGGAAAGACCTCACAAAGTCAGTCCATTGTCTCGGACAAATAAGCGCTTAAATTAAGCAGCATGTCTGCTTGGTTTAGTGATAGCTGCCCGACTGGTTGACGTTCTTGAAGCACGCGTGTATCAAGGGACGTAGTCTTAGTGTAGACGGCGTGCGATTTAAAATCTTTGAAAGCTAGTGATGGCGGTGAAAAGATATTCGTTTTCAAATTAGATTAGCTTCGTGTCTGGAAGCGGGAGAGTTAGGCCTGAAACTCAGTCCAGCCTCAGTCCACCAACTGTCGCTGGTCCTCCGGGTCCGAGCTGGACAGGGCAGCCTCCCACTGCTCTAAGGTTTGGGTTGGGGATTGTGGGGGATGCTGGTGGGTTCTGGAAAGCCCGGGTGGTGTGGTGCACTGCGGGATGTTTTCCTGTGCAATCAAGAAAAGAAAAATCCAACGCCCCTTTCTGGAAGAAAGTTGGTTGAAACGCGAAGCTTTCTGCGATACAAATGCAAAGTCCACAATCCAATTAGCCAAAGTCCAGGTCTACGACAACGCTGAGCTAGCCGAATATGGTGTTATGATTTTGCATCTATCAGTTCGTTATTGGATCATCTGGATGTGATGATTAGGTTAGCGCAGCGTTCTTGTTGATTCGAGCTTCCCATTGGTTAAGCGTGTGGCGTAATCAATGTGCCATCTGTGCGCTTGATAGCGAATGCTTTCATTAGCATCATCGCTCAACCGTATATGACGCTAAACTTTATTCGTCTACCACAGTGGAACCAATTATGCACGTAAAGACATACCGTTGTTTATGCCATAGAGTTTTGCACTAGTATATACTAGAAGGAAATCTGGCGCTGCAATCGCGGGCCGCCATTGCAGCTAGCGACGTCCTTGCTTACTTGGCTTGGCTAGCCACGAGGCTTGTTTTTCGTCTCGAAGCCAAAATCAACAAAAAAGGGTAACATTTTTTTCTTGCTCATCTCGCGTGAAGCTTCTAAAAAATCCCCGACAAATAAATCTTTTTGGAGCATCAATTTTAAAGCAACAAAACAAATTTGATTGACCTTCTACAGTAATATTATTGCTTTTTCGCAGCCAGAGGCAACTTTTCAGCCTGTTCAGGAGCCACGTCAAGGACAAGTGGAACGTGCCTGCCCGGTAAATGAAGGAACTCCCGCTGAAGCTTGGGGCGCCTAGACAGTGGGGCTAGACTTCCCTCTAGTATATATTAGATGCGAACGCATCTCATTCACTCGCCTTGTCCCTGCATCCATCCGGCGTCGTCGGCGTCCACCCCTCCCCCATTCTCCTCACCGGGCCAGCTGCGCTCTCCGCCGCTCACCCCCTCTCCTCTCCGATAGCGAACACTCTCTCGCGAGGGGCATTGGATTGGATTCGATTGGATTGGCTTGGCTTGGATTGGATTGGATTGGATTAAAGTGGATTGTGTTGCGTCATAGACGCGGCAGACGCACTGGCGCCGGCGCGTCCCCTCACCGTTATGCGCGCTATAAAACGCGCTGCCTGCGCCGCTCCGCTCCATCGTTCCAGCGCCGTTCCTCCGCTGTCCAACGCTGCAACGTGAACCCCTATGCGTCGCATCTACACAGGGGTTCCCGCGAGGGGAGGTGGGAGATTTTTAAAGACGATAGTCTTTCTTGGGCTACTTAAACCCAGAAATTTTGGTCTGTCTGTATGTCTGTCCGTCTGTCCGTCTGTCTGTCTGTGACTCGATTCAGCCACCCAGCCAAAGTAAAACAATGCCTGCGCAATAGTCTTATATAGTCACACCTAAATCTACCCGCCTAAGCCCGGTGTAATGTTCATACTTGTCCACATTGTTGAAGAAGAACGAGACATTACGCAAATATAAGACAACAGATTAATACAGAAGTGATATTTGCAGTGTTCCTTTATAAAAAAAATCATACATGCTTCATTTTTGCGAAATTAAATACTTCACCAACTGAAGAAAAAAAATTCACTCCGCCGTCGCCTGCTGTCGCCCGCGCCACTATAGCTTCTGGCGCCATTTTAAGAAATCAACCGGTCACAGTTACGAAAGGTTCCACTAGATAGATTCCACGTTCTTCTTGCAACGCACGTGGAGTAGGGAAACGCGGTTCTATAAAAGTTGAAGTACGGCGTGTCGATTCACGCGCGTCTCCGCCGTACGGCAGCGTTGGCATCGAGACACCCGGCATGGAGCAGTGGAACGCGGTAAATTTAAAATGATTTAAGCAAACCTGTGGCGTCTTTACCTTGGGAGGAGCCCGATGCAAGAGGAACAAAATGAGAGGTGAGCGGGAAAGCGAAGGGAGGCATTTACTTGGAAAAAGTCGATAAAGACTATCGTCTTTTGTCGACATTTGCAACGAAAAGAGCAGATACGCGGCCAATTTTTTTAGTATGGAACTCTATGCTTGATGCGGTTTGTAATTTATGCACCCTTTGTGGAAACCCAGTGTGTAAAGTTGGCTTTCATGCTGTAAAGCTGGCTATCCTGCTGTGCGTTTTCCAACATAGCCACAAGTGAGACAAAGAAAGCTGCGCTTTGAAAAAAGATCCGTGGCCGAGCAGATATAGATCCCGATTAAGGATCAAAAGGACCCGGATTCGGCCCCAAATGTTCGTGGCTGGCAAAAACATTTTGTTTTCCAAATCTCTGTTCAGCCCCGCGCAGATTTTAATGAATGTCGAAAAGAAAAATACAACATTAGTGCCCCTCCCTCCGTAGGGAAGGCACGAAGTATAACAGCATTCGTCTTGCATGACTCATAGAGCAACTATTTTCAGCGTAAATACAACCGGTCGCCATTATATCACGGATTAAAATCATTCGTAACGGCCAACAAATCTCTCGACATGATACGATGCCCACAAAATAACTATTTTCTGTTTTTTATGTTTTTGTGGTTTTTACTGTTGTACAAGCCGTAAGTTCGGTGTTTTGGGGAAAAAAATCCGAGAAAATGCCGAGCGTTCCTCAGAGCTTGCAATGGCTTTACAAAAAAAAAAAAAAAAAACTCCAGCGCTATTGTCAAGCGCAACCGCGCATGTAGTGCTTGGCATGAGAAGCACGACGATATCGATGTATATGATGATGACTACTACTAGCACAGTGCAAAGCAGCGGCGGAACATGTAAATAAGCAATTTCAAATTTGCCCAAATGCGTGCTGATGCGTACTTCAGTGCTCACGTATACAGACATCCAGCAGCTTCGCTATGGTTCAAGCCTTGCGCAACTTGGTGCAAGCTTCGCCAGTTGAGCTGGTGCAAGTGTACAATGCTGAGGATGACTTCACATCCACCACTCGCCGCGAAGAAGACGACGACCCCTTCGATGCATATGACGACCATTACTCGCACCGTAATTATGCAAAAATTGTCTCCATCTCCCCGCGAGGGAACCCTGGTGTGATGCGGCGCATCTGGGGGTTCAATTGGCGCTTCCATTGGGTTGAAGGAGAGGAGACCGCGGAGGAGAATCGCGCATGCGCGCACATGCGCACCGGAGCAGCTGTTAACGCAGCGTTAACGCAGCGAAGCGCGCGCCAACCAAGCGCGCCAGCTGTCGTTATGCTAATGCGCCGGAGTGAGAGTGTTGCACACAGCTGTGGGAGAGGCGAACGGAGGAGGGCCGCGGACGGACGCCGCCGCCGCCGGCGACGACGCAGGAGGGACATGCCTCAGAGCAAGAGATGCGCCGCATCTAATAAACAATGATACTGAAACAACTATGTGTCCGCGGCAATGCTCACCTACAACACCTTTGCCATTCAAGTCTTGGGTGTAAGTACAAGTTTCCCTGAATTTTTCACGATTCTGTTCCACCAATATTTTTATTTACAACGTTATAACGATTAACTGTGCTACTTCCTCCAATTAGACATTTTTTGTGTAAGTGCAGGGTGTTACGCGGTCCTCACTGACCGGGTATTCGGCACAGAGTCCCACGCATTAAAAAACAATTATGGTTCCGCTGAATAAGAATTTCCACACGCATATCGAGCGCAGGCGCTCACAACGCGCATATCGTTTGTTGGGAGAAAAGCCCAGTCTTGTTCGGCGTTTTTTCCTCCATGCCACAAGACTTCGTCTGCGTGCCTTATACCGGATTAAAAAAGAAGCTTGGAACGAGAATGCCTTTGGACATAGCTTTTGCTCAATACTTTTCAGTTTGCGAAGCAGGTGAAGAGCCAATGTGTTTCTTTTTAATATTTTGGTACAGCAGGTGACTAGCGCGGACGATCCAAACCACAGCGGCAGCCGCACCCGAAGAAGAACAGCGATACAAGGTAATAACAGTAGAGACGAAATCAACCCCACACAAAATGTTCTTAAAAGTAAATGCGAAGCCGCCATAAAAAATGTTTTATCGGCCCGTTCATTTTCTAAAAAGTAATACCCATCCTACGAAACACCTAGATTCTCTTTTTCCCCCTCCCTAGCCACTGCAATATGCCGATGAACGCAACGCGTCCTGCCGCGCAAAGAACGCCGACGGATTAACGCGTGAGTTGCATAAATTAGGGCTACGCGGTGCTACCTTAAAGCGGCTGTTTGCCGGCTGACGCGCGTTTAATAGGGTGTGGCGCAAGGCGGGACACTCGACGTTAGGACCACAAGGTTGACCGAGCTCTCGAGATGAATATGGAAGTTATTTTTTTTACTTGCTTCATTCAAGTAGGCATCAATGTCGTGTAACTTTCATGCTCATTCATCTGTTCAATATCTCTAAAATAAATTATAAGCCATTGGATGACCAACGATGCTGAGGAAGGTAGGAATTTCGACCAAACGTACAAAGCTTTGAATCCATTCAGAATCGCTGCGCAGGTTTTATTACGTCTAATTATTTTCGGACTGCAAGTGCACGTCGATGGAAGCAAATCTCAGCCTGCCTCACCTTTCACTACGACGCAAAAATTCGCGTCTGTGTCTCTTTCATAACATCTATCATTCTAATAGAGCCCTCTCTGATTCATTGTTTTTTCCGTCAACCTACATGTCATCACGCAGTGATCACCAATACAAAGTTGCAAGGCATTCCGTTCGGCCACATGAACCAACTAAAACCACCTTCCCGCATTCATCTCTTCTATAACAGACGCCAACGCCTTCAAAACGGCCATTTCTAACACTTAATTGTAATTTATTGTGACGCTGCCGTTTTGCTGTACATTTGTATTTGTTAGCTTGTTTATACTCCTCTCTGTCATGATCAGTGCCTTGAGAGTAAATAAATGAAATGAAATGAAACTGGTTTATTGTCTTATCAGTGGTCAAGGGTACGGACACACATGTATTGTCTTGATCGGTGGTGATTACTTGTCTTCAACGTTGCGCCATCATTTCTTGGTCGTGCGGTTGTGATTGTGGCCCTGTGAAAGCTACAGCACACATTGATCGGCCATGGTACAGCATTGGACACATTCTTAGCCTGAGAAAAATTTATGCCCGGCCGTCGGTGAGTGGTGGTGCGGTTGCGCAATCTTTTCCTAAAGTCGCTCTTCGTAGGCACGTTGCTCCTCGGGAGTCCTCCCAAATACGGCGACAGAATGAAAGTGAAATTCAAAATAGAAAACGGCAACTTGCTGGAATAAAGAAGTTTCGAGTCAAAAATGGCCGCGTATTTGCTCCTTTCGTTGCAAATGTCGACGAAAGACGATAGTCGACTGGTGCCCCTGGCAAGAAAGTGCCTCCCTTTTCTTTGCCGCTCACCTCTCATGCTGTTCCTCTCCCGTCTCGTCCTTCCCTACGATAACAAGCTAGAGGTTTGCTAAAGCCAATTT
Organism: Haemaphysalis longicornis; assembly: GCA_013339765.2. NCBI lineage: Eukaryota > Metazoa > Arthropoda > Arachnida > Ixodida > Ixodidae > Haemaphysalis > Haemaphysalis longicornis. Next base: position 2,892,434 of record JABSTR010001038.1, on the reverse strand, counting down.
AAATTTACCGCGTTCCACTGCTCCAAGACGGCCGGGTGCCGCGATTCCAGCGCTGCCGTACGGCGGAGACGCGCATGAATCGAGGCACCCCATTCCAACGTTTATAGAACCACGTTGCCCTACTACGTTCAAAGCGGGACGTAAAATTTATCTAGTGGAACCTTTCGTTGCTGTTGCCGTATGATTTTTTAAATGCCGCCAGGTAGCGCGTGCAACAGCAGGCGACGGTTGTCTGCAGTTGCTGTAGCATTTTATTCGCCAAGCATTCGTTTAGTAAAAGAACACTCCAAATATCACTCGTATTTATTTTCTGTGTTATATTTGCGTAATATCTAGTTCTTGTTCAACAATGGTGACAACTATGAACATTAACACCGGGCTGATTCGATTTGGCTGTGTATAAAACTTTTGTGCAGTTTTTGTGTCGCTTTGGCCGGGTGGCTGAATCGAGCTACAGACAGACCAGACAGACAGACAGACAGACAGACAGACAGACAGACAGACAGACAGACAGAAATTTCTGCGTTTAAGTAGCCCAAGAAAGACTATCGTCTTTAAAAAAAGCAAGCAGGCACGCTAACTGACAAACAAACAAGCACCCACGCACGAAAGTTTCGCGCTGTAAAGGCCTCGCCTGCAAAGGTACGTGGAGCCTGGTAAGTTTTTGTCTGCGCACATGAAGGATTCACGGAAATCTGGCCACACACAGCTTCACTGTGAAACCGTAGCTAACCATTTTCCGTCTTGCGCTTCATTTCGTTCATTGGTCCAACTTTAATGACGAGGACCGGGGGAAAAAGCTGCGTGCACATCTTGATGGGACCACTCTTCTTATACTGCAAGATGGCAGCATAGGGCACCAACGATGCAAGCAGAATTGCAACAATGTACTACGTGTCAGTAGTAATGTGCAGGCAACACAAGCTGAAATATCGATTTTAGCACACCGGTTCACCCCCCCCCCCCAAACACACAGTAATAACTGTCTACAATCTCGAGAAAACACGAACCAAGAACAAGCGCAAAACATTATAACCATTTTTGTACAAAACAATGGCGTCTTAAAGGGACCCTGAAACACATTTCTCAGATTATGCGTGCAGAACGTTGTCACCCAACACACTCAGTACTTAGATTAGCGGGTCGCGTATTACCTTTGCCAAAAATTACTGCTCTGTGCCCATCAGATAACTTGGAAACTCGCTCAAGAGATTTTTCTCTCTTTCCCGGTCTTGACGTTCTTCGACAGCCCGAATTACGTCACTGTGGACGTGTAGCGGCTGTTGGCCGGTTTTACTTCATTTGCAACAATGAGCTCTTTTCGATAGCAACTTTAAAAATGAAGCTACAAAAAACAAAGCAGAAACGGAAGGTGCGACGAGCAATCACGCAGTGCTGCTCCTTGCTGGCGATTACGGTACCTTTCTCAGAGCTTCCAGACGCGAAGGTAAGAGTGAAAGCGTTTATCGAAAGTGTTGCAGGGTCCCTTTAACTCCTTTCCATACTTGAACAATATTTAAGACGATGTGACGTAATTCGACACAACCACAAATTTGAAGGAAGCCCACTCAGGCTCTATTTCTGCATATGCAGCTTCGGTCCAAATATCAAAATTAATACGCAATATGTAATCCCTCAGAAATGAAGCCGAGAAGCACAAAGCCGTAAAAAATCAGTGTCCTTGCACTTTGTGAAGAAGGATGACTAGCCAAGCTTGGCGCGGTGCAAGGGATCCACAGAACAAAACGCGTTTGTTTGCAACTTGCGACTGAGCACACTTCCCAGCTAATTGGCTGAATGAAATTTGGAATAACTGCAGTCTTACTCTAGGGGACAAACATGGGGCCGTCCTGTTTCCTCTCGCGTCGCATCCCACTGTCTATGTAACCGCTCGACCACGGATGACGGCCAGTCATGTCCCGTACGGGGAATTTTCCCTTTTTAGGGGGAATTTTCGGCTCTAATTTTGGCCAAAAGGGAAAAAAGGGAATCTTTAATACATGCAGGGAATTTTAGGAGTCATGGTGTAAGAAGGAAAAATTTAGTCACTAAACGGGACAACGCATCATTTATTAGTGTTATTTCAAAACGTTCCCTTTACGCTTCGTCGTATTTATCTTGAAATATCCGCAGTCGTGTTCCCGCACGCCACAAGCATCCGAGACCAGTCCCAATCTAGTTGATAAAACAGGAGGGGGCAAAGAGGGAAAAGCGGCGGTGGTTAGGGGCTGAAGGTTGTCCGCATGCATTCCTGCGAAATATACAAAAAGGTTGGTGGGCCTTACTGGGCCCATGGTCAAGAAGATAAAGCGCCGGCAGGGCCAGATTGAGCTAACATTAGCTCAATTACCCAACAATGTCTTACGCGGGCAGTTTCAAGTTAGAGCTTTAGCATGCAAAGCAAGCATGCTGTTTCGTACAAAACGTGAAATGCATAGCCAAATGCTGCTGAGCGGCCGATGTAGTGGAATTTAGTTCACGCTAAGGGGATCATTGTCTTAACGTTGTCTGCTTCCGGGCGGCTACGTAAGGTAGGCTGAAGTGGCGCTCAAAAGCAAACAGGAACCCACGTAAAGATCTATGAGCTGCGGGAAGAGAACGCAGGGAATTTTGCAGGGAATCCTTGAGAAACCGGCAGGCAAAAAATGTTTAAAATAGGGAATTTCTGAACCTAGAAAAGGGATTTTTTTCTCCCCAGTACGGAACACCACTGATGACGGCAGACAGGTAGCATCGGGCCGTGAGACGTCCACGTTGAAATCCCCCCCCCTCCCCCAGCAATACTGGGCATGTGAACGGTGAGCCCGCCTGCGCGTGTATGCCCCTCCTCCTCCCCCCCTTCTCCCCCCCGCCCTGTATTGCACGCATAAATATGGCGGAGTCGTGGTACAGCAGTATACACGACTCGGGAAAGAGGCGGCATGGTGGAGAGGAGTATAAGTTATGGCTGTAAGTTGTAACCGTACTCCCCCGTATATGGCCATTGCTTCACGGCACAACACGCAATGCGGAGAAGCCTGCTTGCGAAGACGTAGCTTACACCGATATTCCTAAAGTCGTCTTCACCCCTGAACACAAATGCGTTGCTGGAAAGACATTTCTGAAGTGTCAATACACGAGACAGAAACATGGCGGTCCTGAGACTTTTTTTTTCAAGCGCTTACCACAAGTCCCCGATTTTTCGTTCCATACGGACGCAAGAACTAGGAGGATTATACATATACAGCTTCGCTGTAAAAAAAAAGCAAGAAGTGTATACAGAAGACCGAAACTTTAGCCAAGTTCCGATTAGGATAACTATTAAAAACCGTTTTCAACATGCTAGTGCCGTTAAATTTATCGTCATTAGGCTAAGTTTTTTTTTTTCGGTGTATGAGGTAATGTATTTTATTTTATAGCTTCTGCGTATTATAGGCTGTGTAGCAGGTACGGATGCTCCAGTGGTTATTGCATCTGCTTGGATAGACATGACTTGCACTACGGTGAGTCGCTGAATGATTTTATTTCAAATTCGATATGTTCTCTCGAGTCTCTTTTTTTTCTAAATTTCAATTATTCAATTTATTCAACCCAGACCTGCTTGCCGCATCGAGTTTCGAAAGTAGTACAGTGGTCCGGTTGAAATATCTTGTTGTACACGGCACTCAAAAGTTCCTCCTGCAAAAGATAGATATCTCGTTTGTCAAAATCAGCCGTGCCCCACACCCAACCACGTGTAATTCAAGTACGATATTAATACGAAACTGTGCAGCAGACACTTTACTTTCATCGTACCGATTAAGGATACGGGATACCCGCCATTCGAACATGTTTGGTCTGAACTTTGTGAACAGGATCATCAGCCAAGTTGGCTGTTGAAAATGGTGCGTACCACATTAGTTTTTTTGCAACAACTTTAGGCGCTCGGTACCGAATCTATGCGCTCTCCGGTACTATGAAGCGTCCCTATTTCAGCCCAGCCTTATAGGTGTCGTGTTCTCGTTTACCTTCAGATGGTTACGAGTGGCCAATTCTTGATTTGGCGCAATGACGCATCTACTTGCTTAACGGTGAAATCCGCGAAATGCAGATCCAAGAGGCATGATTATATCAACGTATAGATTAGGTATTTTGCGTATTTTGAACTTGTAACGATATCATTTATATCAATTAAAAAGAAGCAGGCCTAAAATGCTGCCCTAGGGTGCCCCAGTGGGTATTTTTAGCGGTGATTTCGAGTACCTCATGTGAATATATAGATATATATATATATATATATATATAGATATATATATATATATATATATATATATATATATATATATATTATATATATATATATATATATATATATATATATATATATATATATATATATTTTATATATATATATATATATGGGTTGATGGGTTGGCAGTCCAAGAAGAAAACCTCGGAAAGCAAAGGGGAGAATGTGGTAGGTCGTAAGAATTTCGAAAGACGGAAAGGAAGTGGAGAAAAAATGCCCGCCGGATGGGATCCGGACCCACGACATCCAGAATACCGGTCTGATGCGATGACCACTACGCTACCGGCGGGTCTATTTTCCCCTCCACTTCTAGGGTATTTATGTCAATGAAATTTTTTTTTCCCTGTGCTGGGGAGTGGTAGCCAGCGCCACTCCGACTTCTACTAGTTTTTTCTCCACTTTCTTTCTTTACAAATTCTTTATCTGTTTCAATGACCTACCATATCCTCCCCCTTGCTTTCCGAGGTTTTTTTGACTGCCAAACTTTATTTCTGTCTTATTTCAACGAGCCCCTCATTTCCTATTCTGATTCGCTTACATGCATAGCGTAGGGCCTCTCTACTGGCAGTCTTGGTGCCAGAGGGAGCTTAAGAGCGTTCAACGCTGGTCGACCACACTCGACATGTCGTAGACACTATAGTCACGGCCTGGGGGTTTAAAAAGAAGGTCCCCTTCCCCCGAGAAGTCGGAGTGGCGCTGGCTACCACCCCCAAGCACAGGGAAAAAAATTACAATTGACATAAATATCCATGGAGGGGAAAACTAGCCCCACCCGTAGCTTAGTGGTCATCGCACCAGACCGATATTCTGGAGGTCATGGGTTCGGATCCCAACCGCCGGGCATTTTTTCTCCACTTTTCTTTCTATCTTTCCAATCCTTTATCGGTTTCAATTGACCCACCACATCCTTCCCTTTGCTTTCCGAGGTTTTTTTGACTGCCAAACCTTTTTTCTGTCCTGTCTTATTCAACGTATATATATAGTATATATATATATATATATATATATATAGATATATATATATATATATATATATATATATATATATATATATATATATATATATATATATATATATATATATATAGAGTCGAACACGGATATATCGAACTCCAAGGGGATCGCGAAATAGTTCGATATATGAAAAATTCGATATAAAAATATGGGCTCTGAGACCTCACCTATGGCGGACGATCACTTACCGATCGTCGCATTCAAGAATGACAACTAATTCCGCACTCACGACGCAACAGGACGCTTTATTTCCGTGAAAAAAAATCACTGATCTTGGCCTGCTTCTTCGTCCTGGAAATTAAATTAAAGACGCTGGTCTCGATCTTCTCGAGGCTGCACAACTAGAAAATTCCACCAGTACGACGCGCCTTCGCACACCATGCACAACACGCACGCAAAAGGAGAACAGCGCGCACGTACACAAGAACTTTGAAGGTAACAATTCCAAGGCTCTCTGAACGGACTCCAACAAAGCGCTCGCGATGGTCATCTCCGAGAGAAACAGTGATCTCCGAAAGGTGCGGGACAACTCGCCAAACAGCAGCAACAGCAGCATAATGCAAAAGAAGGAGGAGGCCGCCAGCGCCTTCGTTCCCTTTTCCCTTTCCCGAGACGACACCGGGGAAGACAGACCCAGAGAGAGAGAGAAAAAAAAACTCTTTTTTGCAGCCGCAAAAAAAAGGACGTGCGCAGTCGGGGTATCCCTACCTCGCACTGTCACATTTTCCGAGCGTTCGGGCTTGTGTGCCTAGAGAGATTTAGCATACCGGGCTCCGTCCGCTAACGCTACGGCGGCCGGTAGCGGCGCCCGACTGGGAAAGCGCAAATTCGTTCCGGTAGGGGGGATTAGTTCCGGGAGCCAGTCTTCGCCATGCCCGCGCATTCCTCCACATCCTCCTCAACCTCAATCGGGTGTGCAGCGACCGCCGAAGAGGACCTTCCAGCTCGCGCGGCGTTCGATATACCCAATGTCGGGAAAAATACGGTTTGATATAAACGTACGAACTCCTATACTTTTACACAGAATTTTTACGGGGATAATTTATGAGTTCGATATAGACAATAATTCGATATACCCGTGTTCGATATATCCGTGTTCGACTGTATATTATATATATATATATATATACAGAAAGATAGGTCAGCAGTCTACAACGCCAAAGGAGGCATAGGGGTGTGGTTAGGCTCTTTTCTTTTTCACTAGAGTTAATTAAGTAAACATTTATAATTATACAGAAGAAAGAAAGAAAGAAAAACACGCGCCCAGAGTGGGGACCGAACCCACGCCTTTCGATTACATGTCGAATGCTTTACCAATTCGGCTATCTGGGCGACTGTGTTCTCCTTCACTTTCTGGGCTATTTATATTTACTAGAAGTGTATCTGACGCTTGAGGGTGGTAGCCAGCGCCACTCTGACTACACGGGGAGAAGGGGACCTTCTTTTCAACCCCCGGGGCGTGACTCGAACGTCTACAGCCTGTCATGAGCGGGTTACTGGCGGGAAGCCCTCTTATGCTACCTAGGCATCAAGGCTGCCGGATCCGAGACCCTCGCTAGGCTTTCGCAGAATAATATAGTAAGGCAATGAGGGGCTCGTTGGTAAGGTATTCGACATGGTAAGGCATTCGACATGTAATCGAAAGGCGTGGGTTCGGTCCCCACTCTGGGCGCGTGTTTTTCTTTCTTTCTTTCTTCTGTATAATTAGAAATGTTTACTTCATTAACTGTAGTGAAAAAGAAAAGAGCCTAACCACACCCCTATGCCTCCTTTGGCGTTGTTGACTGCTGACCTATCTTTCTGTATTTCCTCAACGAGCCCTCATTGCCTTACTATATATATATATATTATATATAATATATATATATATATATATATATATATATTGTCACGTGACAACGCGGCATATATAAAGCCCTATAAAGCTGCGCACGTCGTGCACTGAACGCGGAATGGGGAAGTCTTTGACGGCGCGTATCTTCTCAGGATCGGGTTGAACACCGGTGGAGTCGACTAGGTGGCCGAGAATCTTGATTTGGCGGCAACCGAAATGGCACTTTTTGGAGTTCAGTTGCAGACCGGCTCTACGAAAAACACCCAGAATGTCCGAGAGACGTTGCAGGTGAGTCTCAAATGTGGGCGAATACACAACGACGTCGTCAAGGTAACAAAGGCAAGTTGTCCACTTGAACCCACGAAGAAGAGAGTCCATCATCCTTTCGAATGTGGCCGGCGGCGTTACCACAGTCCGAATGGCATGACTTTGAATTGTACAAACCGTCAGGTGTTACGAAAGCGGTTTTTTTCTGTCTTTTTCGTCAACAGCTATTTGCCAGTATCCGGACCGCAAATCGATGGATGAAAAGTAGGAGGCACCATGTAGGCAGTCGAGGGCGTCATCAATTCGAGGGAGCGGGTATACATCTTTCTTGGTAATTTTGTTCAAGTGCCTGTAATCAACACAGAAGCGCCATGAGCCGTCCTTCTTTTTCACCAAAACAACCGGTGATGCCCATGGGCTAGAGGAGGGTTCAATAACATCCCTTCTGAGCATTTCATCAACTTCCCGCTGAATGACCTCGCTCGGTCTGAGACATGCGATATGGGCGTCGACGTATCGGACTTGCATCCCCGGTGTTTATGTGATGCGTCACAACGGACGTCTGACCTAAGAGCCGGCCGTCGAAGTCAAAAATGTCACTATGGCTGGCAAGAAGGCAGCGAAGCTCGTGAGCTTGTGCGCTGGAAGGTCCGGGGAAATCATTCGTACAAACTCCTTTGATTTTGCGAGGTTGTGGTGGTCTTCTTTGTCAACTTGGGCTGATTCAAGGGCCATGGCAGAAATCTCGCAGTTATCCAATGGTGAAAGCAGGGCAAGCGCTATTCCTTGCGGAAGGACTTGTGTCGAAAGTCCGAAATTTAGTAACGGCAGTGTGATCCATTCTGGGCAACTGTTACGACCGAAAATGGGAGAGCCACGTGTCGGTCGAGCAACACGGCTGTAACCGGAGAAACGATGTAATCACCATCCGGCACGGGCGGAGACGAGGTCAGCGGAAGGTAGGTCACTGCCTTTGGGGCCAGGCGAATGTGCTCAGTGGAACGAAGCCGGGACTGAGGTTCGACATCAGTAGCAAGGGGGCTCGGTAGCTCGAGCCGAAGAACACCTGAGGCACAATCGATTAAGGCTGCGTGGTCCGCGAGAAAGTCCAGACCGATAATAACGTCATGAGGGCACGTGTCCAGGACAGCAAACATAACAGGGATTTGGTGGCCGGCCAGTCCAACACGCGCAGTACACATTCGGCTACGGTGGTCATCCCACCATCGGCAACTCTCAAAACACGGGACGGGGCAGGCGTGAGGACTTTCCGTAGGCAGCGGCGAAGGGACGAGCTCATGACGGACAACTGCGCACCTGTATCGACTAAAGCAGTAACCGGGACATCATCGACATGAAGGGCTAATAAGTTGTGCTTTCCAGAACGAGGAGGTAGAGGATTTTCGGGCCGGTTCGGGAATGCAGCATCACCTCTGGGAGCTGCACTGCCTAGTTTTCCGAGAGTACCGGGCGGCACGGTCGGGAATCGGAGACGAGCGGCGAGGTTGCGGCGATCGGGACTGGCGGCGTTGGGGCGAGGGTGAGCGGTTGAACCGGGTGTGCACAGGGTCTGCATTCAAGTGTTGGGTATCCGAGGTTGGGGAAGCACGGCGCTGCGCATCGGGAGTGTAGTCGTAGGAGAAAGGCCGAGAGCCGTAACGAGGTGACGCATTGGGCGGGGGTGGAGTCCAGCGGCTCCTACAGTAACGAGCGATGTGGCCAATACGGGAGCAGTTGAAGCATATTGGTCTGTCGTCAGGCGTTCGCCATTCAGCTGGATTCCGGCGGCGGTTACCAAAAGGCGCTTGGGGGCCCATGTGCGTGGTCGGCGAAAACTGTTGTGCAAAAGGAGGATGGGGATGCCCGATACTGCACACTTGATGGATTCCCATGCTTGCCATTTCATTGCGAACGACGGCCTGGATTGCAGCGATCGTAGGGAGCTGGCAGCGATCATCTGCATATGGCAGTGTGGGGGTAGGGACCATCGCTTCGATTTCGCGGCGCACGATTCTGGTAATATCCGCAGACGGGGCGACAGGGTCCGGCCTGCGTGGAGCAGGAGCGGGTAGATGGACGTCATCACAGGAAGATGTCGCAGCAGTGTGCGGGAGCCGGGCAAATTGGTGAGCTACACGGCGTCCCTTGGCCTGCTCAAATCGCCGGCACTCTTTGATGATGGTGTGGCGGCGCCCCAGCAGCTTGCGTCGTCTGCTGCCGCAAACGGGCACGCTCCAGGAACGATGACGCTGGGGCTGAGCCACCAGTGGCGAGTGCTCACCACGCGCTTGCGGTGCGCGCTGGGCACGAGCGTGGAATAAAGCGGGGACCCCAGTTTGGGTCCACGGCGCTGTAGCGTGCAGACGTGTGTCTTCGCATCTCTCTGTCGCCGTCGCGACATTGGTGACCCGGACGTTGCAGCGGAGCCACGTACTCAGAATGGACCCTCCCCGCGACGCCAGCGGTCCTTCTGTGTCCTCCGCTGCCTCTTCACCTGGCATCTCCGCCGTCGCTTGCCGTTTGCCCCCCTTCAGCGCTAAGCACCCCGACGTGTGGTTCCTTCAAGCCGAGGCAAGCTTCCGAGTGAGTCACATCACGTCGCAAGAGACCCGCTTCAACCATCTACAACAGTCACTGCCTATTGAGATCGCGGTTGAGGTTCGTGACATCCTTGCCAACCCGCCTACCACGAACCCTTACGACACGTTGAAGGCTGCCATCTTGAGCCGCACGAGCCCTTCGGAACGGCAGCGTTTCCAGGGGCTGCTTTCTGCAGAGGAGTTGGGTGACCGTCGACCTTCGCAGCTCCTTCACGAACTGCAAACCCTGCTCGGCGACGCACCTTCTGCCACGGACTCCCGTTTGTTGAAGGAACTTTTCCTGCGACGGCTCCCCTCTTCTGTGCAGATGATCCTCGCGACTGCTTCTGACCTTCCCTTATCCGCGTTGGCCGCGCATGCTGACAAGATAATGGAAGTCGCCACGTTGCATCCGCCTTTGTCCACGGTGGCATCCGCTCAATCTTCCGACCATACCACCGTGGCGGCGCCTGCTACTCCTTTGCCCTCACCGCTATCCGACGACCTCGCCGCTCTCCGAGAGCGCATGCAAAACTTGGAGGAGCTTGTCGCCTCGGCTGGTTACAGCTCGCCGCCGCCTCGCAACCCTCGAGCTCGCCGGTTTTGCCCTTCTCGCCGTACCCCGTCTCCGCAAGTATTTCGCCAGGAAGGCACAACGCGCCAGCCACCTCAACACCCTGATTCATTGTGCTGGTACCATCGCCGCTTCGGTGCAGCGGCGCAACGTTGCAGCCGTCCTTGCGGCTGGCCGGGAAACGGACGAGGGATCCTTAGCGGCGGCGACCGATTCCCAAGCCAGCGACAGTCGCCTCTTCTACATCACAGATGCAACCAGTGGTCAACGTTTCCTAGTTGACACTGGTGCTGAAGTGAGTGTGCTCCCCGCTAATTCCTGTGACCGCACTCAAGCACCACTGTGCCATCTCCAAGCTATTAACAAGTCCAGCATTCCCGTGTACCGAAAAAAATCCCTGATGGTAAACATCGGCCTACGCCGTGCGTTCCGCTGGATTTTCCTCGTGGCCAACGTGAGTCACGCCATTCTAGGAGCCGATTTCCTTTCGCACTTCGGCCTCCTGGTTGACATGGCCCGAAAAAGAATCCTGGACGCCACAACCGGCCTTTCTGTCATCGGCAAATCGTCTCCAGTCCATCCGTTCGCATTCACGCTTCTTTGCGACCTACCTTCTCCGTACCGGGAATTGCTGAACGAGTTTCCTTCCCTGACTGCCCCTCCAGACTGGACAAAGCCAGTGAAGCATGACGTCGTTCATCAGATCATCACCACCGGTCCACCTACGCACGCCGTGGCGCGTCGACTGGCTCCAGAGAAACATAAAATCGCGGAACAGGAATTTCACCACATGGTTGAAATCGGCATTGCTCGCCCGTCATCGAGCAACTGGTCCTCGTCGTTACACATGGTCCCGAAGAAATCAGGAGACTGGCGACCCTGTGGTGATTACCGCTCCTTGAACGTGGCCACTGTACCCGACAGGTACCCCCTACCTAATATACAGGACTTCACCAATAACCTCAGTGGATGTACCATCTTTTCAAAGCTTGACCTCCAAAAAGCCTACCACCAAATCCCCGTAGCCCCGGATGACGTCAAGAAAACTGCCATCATTACACCGTTTGGCCTCTTCGAATTCACTCGGATGCCTTTCGGGTTACGCAACGCAGCTCAGACTTTTCAGCGCTTCATAGACGTCGTCCTCCGTGGTCTACCTTTTGTTTTCGCCTACATAGATGACGTTCTTGTCGCCAGTTCATCGCTATCTGAGCACCTGCACCATCTGCGGATAGTTTTCGAACGCCTAGCAGAGCATGGCCTCATCCTTAATAGCGACAAGTGTGCGTTCGGGTTGCCGTCGTTGGAGTTTCTCGGTCATTATGTGGCGGCGCCCCAGCAGCTTGCGTCGTCTGCTGCCGCAAACGGGCACGCTCCAGGAACGATGACGCTGGGGCTGAGCCACGAGTGGCGAGTGCTCACCACGCGCTTGCGGTGCGCGCTGGGCACGAGCGTGGAATAAAGCGGGGACCCCAGTTTGGGTCCACGGCGCTGTAGCGTGCAGACGTGTGTCTTCGCATCTCTCTTGCAGAGTTTACGACGGACATTCGGCATGTCAAGGGAGTTAACAACATTCCAGCCGACGCCCTTAGCCGTATTTCCGCCATACAGCGCTCCGGTTTCAGTTCTCAGGAGTTGGCCCAAGCCCAAAGCGATGACGAGGAGCTCCGAACTCTACGTTCTTCAAACAGCTCCTCTCTGCAACTCGAGGACATTCTATGCCCTGATTCGGGAATCAGCATCGTTTGCGACATTGACCCGGTCTCAGGCCGCAGACGGCCGTACCTTCCTGCGTCTCTCAGGCGCATTGCCTTCAACTCTATTCACCGTCTCTCTCATCCTGGAGTTCGTGCCTCACGGCGTTTGATTGCCGAGAGATACGTCTGGCCGGGCATGAATACTGACGTACGCGCCTGGGCCCGTTCCTGCCTCGCCTGCCAACAATGCAAGGTCTCTCGGCATACCACATCGCCTCTGGCTACTTTCCCACTACCGGACTCAAGGTTCTCCACAATTCACGTGGACCTTGTTGGCCCACTACCACCATCCAAGGGCTGCCGCTACATCTTGACAGTGATCGACCGTTTTACCGCTGGCCGGAGGCTTCTCCAATCGACGATATTACGGCTGAGACTGTTGCTTCCACGCTTATGTCGACGTGGATCGCCCGTTTTGGCGTGCCGTCGGAGATTATCACAGACCGTGGCCGCCAATTTGAGTCCACACTCTTTCGCCGCTTGACATGCCTACTCGGTGTTACTCACCTAAAAACAACGGCCTATCATCCTCAAGCCAACGGCATGGTCGAGAGGTTTCATCGTCAGCTCAAGGCCTCGCTGATGGCTCACGAATCACCTGAGCAGTGGGCAGTTCACCTTCCTCTTGTGCTGCTAGGATTGCGCACTGTCATCAAAGATGATCTTGGTTGTGCCGCATCCCAAATGGTCTACGGCACGTCTTTGCGATTACCGGCAGACTTCCTGGTCCCTCCACAGCCTCAAGATAACCCTTCCTCTCCTGGCCCATCCTACGTAAAGGATTTAACCCGGTTTTTCAGCTATATCCGTCCCCAACCGCCACGGCCGTGTTCCACAAAACCCACTTTTATTCACCCAAGTCTTTCTGTCAGCCAATACGTTTTCATCCGTGTCGACAGTGCCCGCCGGCCACTTCAACCGCCCTACAACGGCCCTCATCTCGTCATTTCACGCGGCGAAAAGACGTTTACAGTTCGCATTAACGGCCGCGACACTGTTGTTTCCATCGATCGCCTCAAGCCCGCTTTCACCGAGGCCGAACCGCCTGCCTTCGACACCACCATCCACCACTCCACCCTGAACACCACCACTCTCCCCTCCGTTCGCAGCCCCACCCGTGAACATCTCAGCGCAAAGACTGTCCGTTTTGCCGACACTCCGTCTGAAAAGGGGGGGGGCTATGTGGCGGCGCCCCAGCAGCTTGCGTCGTCTGCTGCCGCAAACGGGCACGCTCCAGGAACGATGACGCTGGGGCTGAGCCACGAGTGGCGAGTGCTCACCACGCGCTTGCGGTGCGCGCTGGGCACGAGCGTGGAATAAAGCGGGGACCCCAGTTTGGGTCCACGGCGCTGTAGCGTGCAGACGTGTGTCTTCGCATCTCTCTGTCGCCGTCGCGACAATGGAATCAACGGTGGCGCAGTCCTTACAAATGAGCAGGTGAAAGGCGTCGTCGGCGATGCCCTTAAGGATATGACCAACCTTGTCCATTTCTGACATTCCTGGGTCAACTTTGGAGCATAGGGCCAGAACGTCGTGGATGTAGGCGACGTAACTTTCAGTGGATGTTTGAGCCCGTGTTGAGAGCTCTTGCTTTGCCGCAAGCAGGCGACCAACGGGCTTCCCGAACACCTTTCGAAGCTCTTCTTTGAAAACATCCCAACTAGTTAGCCGTGCTTCATTAGTGTCAAACCATGTCTCAGCCGTTTTCTTGAGGCACAAAGCAGCGTTGGCGAGCTTAAGGGTGTCGTCCCATCTGTTGTGAGCACTCACACGTTCGAACCTACGGAGCCAATCTTCTACATCAATGTCGTCCGTCCCAGTGAAGTCGCCGGGGTCCCGAGGGTGGGACACAACGATGAACGATGAAGGGGATCCGGGCTCATCGGTAGGCATCGCGGGGCCACGAGCGATGCGCCCACTCCGAAGTTCCGTGTTGTTAAGAAGCCGCGCTGGCGAGGGGTACAGGAAACCGGAACCCCGGCACCTCCACCAAAGATGTCACGTGACAACGCGGAGATGGGTAGTCAGGAAGGAGGTGTATTTACAAAGGACACCGTAGCGACCGGGCGAAAAGACGGGTTGATGGCGCAAACCCAGCGGGAGCTCGGGCTTCGTCTACTTCCTCTTCATTCTGTTGGACATCGCCCAGCGTCTTTCCACTGGAGCACATACCCCGATAGGGAGAGATTGCCCCGTGTACGTTTCTTCGGGAATCTGTCCGAAGTCTGTGACAATATATATATATATATATATATATATATATATATATATATATATATATATATATATATATATATATATATATATATATATATATATATATGTGTGTGTGTGTGCTCAGTGGCTAAGGTGTTGCGCTGCTGAGCACGAGGTCGCGGGTTCGATTCCCGGCCGCGGCGGCCGCTTTTCTGATGGAGGCGAAAAGCAAAAACGCCCGTGTGTACGAGATTTCGGCGCACGTTAAAGATCCCCAGGTGGTCAAAATTAATCCGGAGCCCTCCACTACGGCGCGCCTCATCGCCTGCGTTGCGTCGGCGCGTTAAACCCTACAATCAATCAAATCAATATATATATGTGTGTGTGTGTGTGTGTGTGTGTGTGTGTGTGTGTGTGTGTGTGTGTGTGTGTGTGTGTGTGTGTGTGTGTGTGTGTGTGTGTGTGTGTGTGTGTGTGTGTGTGTGAGACAAAGGTGAACTAAAAAGCGAAATAATAGTTTCGTTTAACCAGCAACCAACTATGGTTTATGTAGTCGAACACCTCAGGCAAATCTAGTAGAAAACCCAACACAACATTTTTTTTCTTAGATATTATGCAATGTCTCCAGCTCAACACCAAGCCGGGACCGCCGCAAAGCTAGCGGCTAGCATAACGGCTCCCTGCCGCTCCATTTGAGATCGCACACACACCACATTGCATCCGTGACGTCAGCGATGACGCAAAAGTCGAGTCGTCCTTCCTCTCTAATCCAACCCCCGTGACGTCACCGTGCACCTGCCGCGCCATCTCGCGGTAAATCGCTGAACTACCTGTACACGCCCCCTTCCTCTCAATTCGCTCCACGCTCTCAGCTGGCGTGTATCCCTCCGCCGACCGGCCGGCGTTTAAATAGCCGCGCGTCCCACTTTTCGTCGCGAAGACGCGCTCGCATAACGCCGCGTCCACGTCTCACATTCCGTCCATCCACTCCCACGGGAGCAAGTTTTGTTTTTTTTTATTCCCAGTTCCTCCACAAATTGTTTTCTCCGTGTGGTGCTTGTGATACCTGCCCGTGTGATCGTCTATTTTTTTATTTTCCCTCCCCGGGCCTGCAGTCCGGGATCCACTCGGAGTTTTGTGTGTTTCGGCAAGGAGCGCGCGCAATATTCAACGCCGACTCTCGACAGCCTGCGTGAACGCCGTCGACGTTTCTCCTCAACGACGACTATTGCGAGCTGTGCAGTGTGATTCAACGAGATTCGACCCACCTACAGCTAACAACGCCAAGGACCGCGGACAGCGCGTCCCTCCCTCCTTTCCTTGCGGTCGTTGTCGCCTCCTTGTGCACGTGTCTTCATTTTTTTTCGGTCAGTGTCCACGGAGGGGCCACGCTATCGGCCAGCGTACGGCATTGCCTAGCCTGCGACGCCGCAGCCTATTTCAGAAGCGGGAATCGGGCAAAAGAGCAAAGCAACGAAACAGCCCGAACTCGCCTCGGCGAGAGAAATTTCGAATTCTTCGCTTATCTCCCGCCCATCGCGAAAGCTCGGCACCCTTGCGCAAGACGCCAAGCAGGGCTAAATACATCGCTCTGCCGTAGTTGTGGGGCAATACCTTAACCGAGCCATCTGCCCTCTCCCCTCTATCTGGTTGATCAGAGAAGAAGAGAGTAGCTCTCGATCGCTTATATATTCTTGAGGAGTTGAGTAGTTCTCCGCACCTCCGACCTTTTGAGTTCCAATTGTCGTTTGAGTGCGCCTACAACCCATCGCCACGGTGTGATCGGAATACGTCGGACGCCCCGTCGGTGGAAGCCGGCACTGAGTCGAGTGGCAATTACGCAGGCCGCACGGAAAACGACGTTAGCATCCGAAGAGACTCCGGAGCAGCATCTTTCTCCCTGTCGGAAGCTGTGAAAGCGATCCTCTCTATCTCTGGAACGCAGGACCTGATCATTTGGAGAACCAAAAGGGAAGGGGAAGACCTTATCGTGGTAGGAGGAGCGAAAAGTTAGTTTTTTCTCCCCCGATCCATTCCAGAGAAAAAGCGGATAACTAGAGAAGGAGAGATAGCTTCCCCTCCAGCACACTTCTCAAACTCGCGGTCGATATCAGTTCTTCCATTGTTTTCTCGACCTATCTTTTGTTGGCCCACAAAAAGGCGTTGTGTTTGACGAAGTTGGGCACGCGAGATTCCATCGCGTCGAACCACTGCCTTCCAAGCGGTTGCCGAAGAACCGGACCCCGGAGGGGACGACCTGCAGGACTTTTTTTCTGCCCAAGTCGACGACGTTGGGCGCCAAAGCGGTGAGTACAGGCGACGATCAGGGGCTCCGCGTGCTCTGCTCTCGTGTCGCCCCTCTGCTGGTGCTGTTCTTGTTGTTTGATGAATGAGTGGTCACGGTGATTGCGCACGAGAAATGAGTGATCATGGTGATTGTGCACGAGAAGAGTGATAATGGTAATTGTGCACAAGAAAAGAGTGATCACGGTGATTGCGCACGACAAAAGAGTAATAACGGTGATTGCGCTCGAGAAAAGAGGGGGCCGTGCACGTTTCGAATGAAAGTTCAAGTAGCCGCAGCATGTTAGACATAAACAAGCAGCGCGCAAAATCGCAAGTTTTTATCGCTTATTTGGGGGACTTTCAAAGCCTTAGTTACCTCCTTTGCATAAAACGGTGCTAGACAGAAACTGGTCAGATACGATTGTTTGGGGCATTCGGAGAATATGTGCGACCGGACCGGCCGCAAATTGCACGCGCCTAATCTAAGAAGGAAGAAAATAATCCAAGAAGGAACATTCAGAGGAGCTATGAAGAATTGATCATCACGACGTTTTAAAAATCACCTAAAGAATCCGGCCACCCTGTAAGCGTTGCTTCGTTCAACATTACGGCAGAAAAAAGCGTCGCAACAACTTCGAGTTTTTATCTGTATGACGGTGAATCAGCACACTTTCTTTCCCACATGCAACTATTATGCGTGAACAACTTCCGAGCGTGCGAATATACCTAAAACAAAAAAAGGTCGTTAGGCATGTCAGGGCAGTGCTCACAATCCAAACCGGTGCGCCATAGTACTCCGCAATGAACGCTGTTGTGCTCTTAATCACCTAATCAGAAAGTTTTTCGTACTGCATCGATCATTATAACATTTCATTTGGTTTGTTGGTGCCACGACACATTTGACGCGTAGTGGGATTCAATAATTAGCCACTCTTACCTCCTCTTCCATGTGCTACGAATACAATTTATGCGAACATGTCGGCTAAAGATTTCTTTGAAGATACGCTCAGGTTCTGACGTCAGGAGGTGAACAAAAGCGTCCAAAATTATCGACGACTTTTAACGACTTCTGCCGTTTTGAACCCGCGCCAATAAACGTTAGCTTCCGCGGCTTGACTTGATGCGGGAAGACGCGACTTGGATAAGTAGGCGCAAAAACTTGGCACTGTGCGCTCCCACAGGATTACATGTCTAGACCACGCTACATACACAAATTTGACCGCAGTTTTGACCACCCGACCGCACATGCGCGGTCGACTACGGCACCGCACTGCTTCGGACACTCCGGACCCGGTAAAATGGCAGCTATAACGCGAGGAAAGTCGTTACAATCGCTGCTTGAAGGTACAGTAAAAACTCGTTATAACCAAGTCCGCGGTCCAAGAAACTTTATTCGTCTTAAGCGACATTTCGTTGAAAACAAGTACTATTTTCTGGCCAGGGGGACAAAACAAAACCTCGACTAGAGCGACTTCGTTAGAATGAGGGTTTACTGCATTCGAACAACCTGCGTACGAGGTATCAGACCAAGGTGATCTTGCTTTTTGTGCCCGTCGTATCCATTGTAGTTTGTACGGGAAATGGGCTTCTATGACGTCATACGTAGATGCAGAACGTCTCCACAAACGATAGCGATCTCATCCAGTGCACTATAGACTATTACAAATCCGAAAACAAATGCTATTTGCATGACGCGCTGAGCAGCAAAATTAAATAAAGCTACAAAATATAAAGCAGCACTTCAGTGCCGACATAGAAAGTTTTAGCCAAGAGACGAAATCTTATCTCATCTTACAACTTATCTGTGCCTCTAACCGTTAAAGTGTTCTACTGACCTCTTCATTCTTTGAATTTGATAAGGTCAAAACGCGTTCTCGGCTGCAGTGCACACTCGCACTTAGATGATCTTGTCGAGTACGCCAATTATAGTGCCACTATAACATGGTCATAGGTGGAAGAAGTTAATTAAATAGATTTATACATGTACTTGACTCGATCGCTTACGCAAGAACGTCGCTTTGACGATGTCGCTGTTCCCAAGCTCGGTTCGCTAGAACGTCTTTTCAGCCACGTTGCGCATGCGCAGTCAGATAATCCTGTAGATACACCAATTATAGCGCCACTAGAACAACCCACTGATGAAATGGCTGCTTCTAAGCGGAAGAGGTTAAAAAGATCTATGCATGCACTCGACTCGCTGCATGCCTTACGTAAGCACACCGCTGGAACGCTGTCGCGGTTCCCCAGACCCGGTACCACCGGTTCGGTAAAACTCTCTCTACCGTCACTCCGTAGACATCGGCTGGCGCAACGAGCGAAGCGTGACACATGCACGCGGCCGCCGTCGCGTGCCGCAGAAGCGACACACACCGCGCGCCTCGTTGAACTTGAACTATCTCCGGCAATCTTGGCAACCGCGCACGTCGGGAGTTGCGCCAACCAGCCGGACGGCCGGGCGACGGCCAGATGGGCGAGTCTGTGAGCCGGACAACTCTGTCTGACTCCAGCCGGCGCACCGTTTTATTAGCCTGCGCTGCTCCCCCCTTCTTTCTTTTTTCCCCATTCTATTGCGCTATCTATGTCGCTCGCTTGTGACTTCCTCTGTCTCCTCCTCTTTTGCGCGCCTTTTTCTTTCTCCGGATCACTTGTGCCGCTCCTTAGTGGCGGCGTCGGTGTTTATATATATATATATATATATATATATATATATATATATATATATATATATATATATATATATATATATATATATATATATATATATATATATATATATATCAGGGTGTCGAACCGAAAAAAATACCGGTTCGGTTACGGTTCGGGTTCGGGTGAAATAATTTCGTTCCGGTTCAGTTCCGGTTCGACAAAATTATGTGCCGAACCGGTTCGCGAACCGGTTCGGGAGCTTGAACCGGTTCGCGAACCGGTTCGATGAATTGAATTGTCACTGAAATTAGAAAAAAAACATTTAGTAGTTTAAAGCGACAGTAAAGTCAAAACACAAACAAAAATTCAAAATGCTGCTGTTCCCCAAGGACAGTGGCGCAATTGCAAAGCAAACTTTAAATAATCACGAGATATTAGAAAAACAGATGAAGTGGTGACGATTTACTACCTACTTTCTCGTCCAGACTTTATGTTGTCCTAGCGACTATTCATAAAGCCACCGCCGAGAGATATGACGGTGGGATATACAGGGTGTCCCAGCTATCATGCACCAAGATTTAAAAAACGAGTAAAGGCGTAACTCGAAAGAAACCAGGTGCATAATGTTTGCAGTACTGTGAAGAAGCGGACAGTATTTTTTTCTTTATTGACACTTAATTAACTAATTGTAATTAATTATCTAACTCGAGTAATACTCTCCTAATCACTAAAGTGTCAATGAGGCACTTGAAGGTAACCACGAGGGGCATCTAACTGCGGTATTTTCAGCGATGAACTAATTGCGTACACATTTATTATGACTGATAAAGGAAACCCGCGAAATATGAAAAATACCACGTGACGGCGCCTCCGCGCGTACCGTAAAGCAACGCCCTCAAACAGGCTGCCTCTGAGTTAGCCAGAATGAAATAAACAAAAGAAAGAAAGAAGAAATCGCGACCAAGGTAAATATAACTGGTAGCGAAGCTTCCATAGAAGCCCATACGTTCAGAAAATGGCGGCTCTTAAGCTGCTCATGGGGCTTAGCGCCATCTGTGTGAGGAGGGAACACTTCCGGCGGAACAAAAAATAAACAGGATGTGACGCAAGATCCGGTCAGAAAGTGACGTCATTTTGGTGGCATTAGCGGGAACATTTGACTTCAAAATAGCCTTAGCAGGCCTCTGATCGCTGAGGGCTCAAGTCATTGCCATCTGACGCAAGTTGGCGAGCCCTTGGCGTGTGGTGTTTCAAGTCAAACGCCAGCTTATACTCGTGACTAGAGAAACGTACTTTAGCATACTGTCGTATGATTAGCCTCGGTGTTTATAAAACATCTTGCATCTTCTCTGAACCTTAATTCTGTATTGATGCCTTCCACTGCTGTAAAAAGCAATCATTGTTTATTTTGATTGCAGTGGGTGGCAACGTACCCCCCCCCCCCCGACATTTTTTTTTCTGCCTGGGATACCGAGCACAAAATGACACTTTACCACTCTCCCCGGCCCCCCTTTCATATAAAAACGTGCCCACTCCTCACCCCGATACCAGTTTCTACAACGCCACTGCTGGGTTTAATTGCGTCGCACATACGCAGGTTGCGTGCGTGCGTTAAGTATAGATCAAGGTTATATAATGCTTGCTCAGTTTGTGGACTTCTGTTCTAAGAGAAGAAATAACGCATAGTCATGCTATAATCAAGACATTTGAATTTTATTACAGGATAAACATAAAACAAATTTACCACACTGCACAAAATCAGCACGTATACAATAAGTACAAAATGTTCGTGGGCACTACATGCATTATGACTTTCCTTACGCGCCGAAAAATTGACTTTACCCGTAACACATAGCAATTATGAGCAATGAAAGCGTCAGCAGCAGAACTACTTCGAAACAAGAGAAAAGAACTAGGCACTGCATCTTGACGCAGAAAAACCGGGCCTCAGGAATGCCCGATTCACGAAAGTGCAGCGAGCACACCGCAGCTGTCCCGGCGTCTTATCAAGTAGACAAGTGTTTCTACAGACGTTCACTCAGCATTCACGCCTGCAATTTCCTGGTTGCATTATTAGGCAAGTGTCGCAACAGATAAGTAAAAAGAGGAAAAATGGATCAATGCAAACGAAAGCGATGGCAGTATGTAAAAGCACATCGCAGGAAAGATCTGGCAGCAGCGCAGCACGGGAGCAGCACACACAGTACTGCGATGGAAATAATGCTTGCGCATACAAAGTGCGGGAAGCAACGAGCACTACAAGCATTGTAATGCATAGAGAAAACACTGAATAGACAATTAAAGCGAACTCGTTTAAATTCGATTGGTACTACGCTGAGAAGTCCTAGAGTAATTGACACCCACTTGCTCCGAGCCAGCCTGAGGTGAAATCAAGAGATAACTGTGACATAACAAAGCTTTAGACCCATTTTTTTTTTCGAGCAACCACCACTTACCCTTACACAACCCCCGTGCACGTATTAACAGTACTATAGTTTCGCGTTACCTGTGGAAATTGAGAGGAAAATGGTGCAGGTAAAACGCCAGGGTGTACGGGAGGTTGCGGTGGCAACCTTGTACGAGCACATCGTTTCCGTAGGTACCGAGGAAAGCGCTCCGCTCCACCAGTTGGCAGCATCGTCCCGTAGTTTACCGTGCCCGCCGGCACGGTACTAAGACGTGTCCACCGACGATACACGCACCTCGCAACTCCACGCACAGCAAAAATTAGGTGCACACCAAATTGACATGGAAAAACGAATGCAAATGCGCACCACCAAAAACACGCGAGGGGCTTTTCCTAGCAGACGAACTTTAGGAGCGCCTTTCCAAACACTACAAGGACTGCATCACAGAGCAATGACATGTGCGCATTCTTCAGAGGGCGCTACAAAAAGGTTTTTGAGAATGAACAGCATTTTCATAAATTATTTAAACATTGTGCCTAAATAAATGTGATTCAGAAATAAATATTGTTCGTAAAATATTAATGTTGTTTTATGTTGAACAAAACTTGGTTTTTTGTTACTAGTGTTTGTTCCCTCCTCACCTAGTCGCGCTTCAATCGCCACTCCCATAAGCCCCCATGCTGATGTCGCTGGCAATAGGTTCTGAACCGCTTTTTGCCCGAGCCTTCGCTACCATTTATATTTACCTTGTCGCGACCGAGTTTGTTCCTTATCTGCACACGCGTCCCGGGAATCTTGCTGTTGCTGCTCCTTCCATGCATGCTATTATCAAGGTGATGCGCTGTCTTTTCGGGCGGATAACACGCGAAGCAGTTGCTTTCAATCAGCTTTGTTTGGGGACGCTGCTTTACAATGCGCGCGTAAGCGTCGTCACGTGGTATTTTTCATATTTCGCGGGTTTCCTTAATCAGTCAAAATAAATGAGTACGCAATTAGTTCGTCGCTGAAAATAGCGCAGTTAGATGCCCCTCGTGGTTACCTACAAGTGCCTCATTGACACTTTAGTGATTAGGGAAGTATTTCTCTAGTTAGATAATTAATTACAATCAATTAATTCAGTCTCATTAACGAAAAAATTACTCTCCGCAACTTCACAGTACTGCAAACATTATGCACTAGGTTTTCTTCGAGTTACGCAATTTCTCTTTTTTTAAATCTTGGTGCATGATAGCTGGGACACCCTGTATATTCTGCCCTTTCATTTTTTGTTAAAATCGCAATCGTCACTATGGAATCGCCTATCACGCTTACCTTGAAGCCTTAAATTTAGGTCTGCGTACTGGCGTGTTGAAATATCAGCGCTAATTACCAATGGCGCACATTTTTTTAATATTTGTAACAAAACAGAACAACCCTACTACAGGCACATAAATACTACCAATGAATTAGATTCATTGGTCACCCTGAATAATTTGTTAGCTGTCACCCTATCGAATGTGTTAGCCACACTTTTGTTAAAAGTAAGCTTTAGTTAACGCTCAGTCACTGCATTATTTCTCTGACCACTGCAATTCCTTTTGCGAAAGCTATACTGGATGTGTGCATTACAATCAGTATGTCATCGTACCGCCTGACCCCCGGCCATCGTTCCGTGTGCTACATTGCGTAATCTTATAACAGATTATGCTGTTACAAAATGAAAGGGAAATTTTACGCGCGGAGCATAAGAAGAACTTTTTTGGGTAGGCGCTCTTTAATTCGTCCACAGCAGTACTCCCCTCTGACCTGCCTCGGTGGCTCAGTGGCTAAGGCACTGCTGAGCGCGGGGGGTCGCGGGTTCGATTCCCGGCCGAAGCGGCCGCTTTTCTGATGGAGGCGAAAAGCAAAAACGCCCGTGTGTACGAAATTTCGGCGCACGTTAAAGATCCCCAGGTGGTCAAAATTAATTCGAAGCCCTCCACTACGGCGCGCCTCATCGCCTGTGCTGGGTCGGCGCGTTAAACCCCACAATCAAATCAAATCAGTACTCCCCTCCAGATCGAGTAGCAGTAGAAGTAATGTAGCGAGTTGGGCAGTCAGTACAAGTGCACCTTCGAAAAAAAGCAGATCTGAAAGAGAAAAAACTGCAGAACAAGCAGAAAAGATGATCGCTCGGCGAATGGGACAGTGTGAGGTACCGGCCGTCCTTTCTGCACGTGTCATCTGCTTTATTACTGTTTCTGCTTCCAAGACAAGGTCGAGGACTGCAGTTTCTTGCCAAGAGATTAAGTGCGCACCTTAACAGTTTTCCCTGACATATCTGTTGTTATTTGTACTTGTAAAAAACGGAGCTTGTCCACTGTACTGTCCTCAAAAATGGTCGTGGGTAAGGGACATCGAAGCCACTTGTAGTCAGCATCAAGTGGTTTAGCCACTGAGCCGCTCCTGCGGTCAAATTTGTCAAATATTACAATTTGCAGGTGTCGGACCTTTTAAAAAATTATGAAATGGAAAAAGTTTGCACACATCGGGCTTTCGCTGCTGCACACTGGAGCACTCCTGCAGCCTGATTGCTCCACTAAAGTTGCAGCTAGGGAAGGGAAAAGTCGTTTTATATCCCCTGCAAGCTGCGGAGAATGACATTTCCTTTGGTCAGCTTCCACTACGCTCGCGCTTCCAGCAGCAACAGACCATTGCTACATTGGTGCTCATTCATTTCCCTTGTTGTTACATAGAGTGTGATAGTGTTCAATTGTCTGGAGGGGAAGTGAGCGAGCAGGTACGAAGTTGATGGTACGTGAAAGAAAAAAAAGCCTGAATTGCATTGACTGTGCAATGTCAACAACAGAGGGTCGAACCGCTTCGGCATGAACCGGTAACCGTTATTTCTTTTTTCGGTTCAGTTCCGGGTTTGGGTTCAGCGTGCTCAAAAAAAAACGGTTCGGGTTCGGGTTCAGTTCCGGCAAAAATACCGGTTCAGTTCCGGTTTTCGGTTCGGTTCGGTTCGGTTCGACACCCTGATATATATATATATATATAATATATATATATATTATATATATATATAATATATATATATATATATATATATATATATATATATATATCTGCATGACTAGTAAGGCTAAAAGTAAAAATAAGCGCAATAAAAACCTAACTTTCTTTAATTCCACGTTTCGGGAGGGGACCGTCATTCTTGAAGAAGGGCAGTCCCGGTCCGAAACATCGAATTAAAGTTATGTTTTTTATTGCGCCCATTTCACTATATATATATATATATATATATATATATATATATATATATAAATATAAATATATATATATATCGGCGTTTTTTTGGCTGTAAGCATAAGCGGACACCGAACATGGCTGACGCGACAACCACTTTAGCGTCGATAAGAAGCTAATGCCAGCGTTTATACACCCATTTTTCCTACAGCCAGCAATAACATTCTACAGAGATGAAAGCATGGTGTCCTGATCGAGTTATCAAACATCTTTAGAAGAACATTCCGTACAAGTAGAATTTCCAATGCGGTTTTCGTGAGCCGCAGAATAAACAGCTGCGTAACGTATCCCACAACGGGCACTTTTACGGGTGGCCAGCTATAGAAAAGGGGCGTCGGGAGATTGCGGACCACGGAACTGCGTATATACGCACGCCTCGGCCTCTTTCGTCCTCCGGGAAGCAGGACCCCCGATCACTTCCTCCGCACTTCCTGTTTTTGTTTCCCTCGCATACGTTCCGCCATCGAACAGCCTCGAAGTCGGCCCGCACATCCCGCGTCCCGTCCTTTAAGAGATCGTTGTGGAGGCGCCCTCGGAAGACGTTTCGGTGCGCGGAGAGCAGAAAGAAGAAACATGTGAGATGGTTCGGCGTAACTTCCCAGTCGCGCTCTCCTGTGGCCGAGGCGAGCAGCGCCCGTTGTCGCGGCGGGGCGCACCGTTTCCGCGAAAAGCGCCGGCTCGAACACGGATCGGCACTTCTTCCTCGGCCGGCGGCCCGGTCGAGAAATAGGCCAGTTCTCGCTGCGACGACCCCATAAGATAGCGACCCCGAGGCGGCGAGAAAGAAAGAAATGGGGCGAGGGGGTGTGATGGCACGCTTGCTCGAGTCGCCCGAGACCTAGCATCGGAGGGGTCTACTATACTCGCTCGTCATGCAGCGCCCGGTTGCGTGTCCAGCTGGCAACGGCCTCGTCCACCCACAGATGTCTGAAGGAGTACGTTTGATGATGACGACGACGACGACGACGACGATGATGAGGATGATGATGATGATGATGTGGGAATCCCCTTTGTATCGGGTGGGCGCGAGTTTTGCCCCCTAACCGTAAATTCAAGCTACAATGATGAATAAACTTATTGAAGCCCAGTCCGAGTGACAGAGGGGTGGGCTCCCTCTACGAGGTTCATGTTGGGGGGAGTAATCAAACGGATGAAAATTCAGAACAGCGGGGGAAGGGAAAAGTGGGAGGGGACGATGGGAGTTTAAACAAGGGGTGATGGGGAGATGGGGGTAGGGAGGTTAGGTTAGCTGAGAGTAGGGCAAGTAAGTGGAATAAAACAGGAAAGTGGGTTGCTGACAACCGACACCCCGATTCAACGGTAGAGCCACTAATCATCATCGTCATCGGTCACTGAGTGCCCTGTGAGTCAGTGTCCCCGTGTGCGGCACCCTCGTCTCTGAGCCCGGGTTGCCGGGTCCGCCACCACCACCGGTGCAGGTTCTCCACCACTCCAGCGATCTACGACGACACCCCAGAAAGCTTCCGAACATTTGGAATAATTCAATGGCGCAAAAAAGGCGACGAGGTCTTAATTGTATAGGTTATGTAAGCGCCCTTCGATTGACCGGCATGCGAAACCTCACCGGCCATTTAAGTCCATTTTTCGCGTTTTGAAGGGTAGCGAATTTTAGTTGGAACGACTTATCGAGAGGGAACAAGCGGGTCCGCTGAGACAGAAAGCAATGCCAAATTGGCGCGGTGTGCGAATGGGGTGCAAGAAACGACATGTGTAGTGGGCTCCTAAAGCCGGAGCTAAGGACAGGGGCGAGACGATCATGCCTCCGTAAAGATCTACCAATGGATCTTCGATTAAGCTTTAAAGGGACCCTGAAACACTTTCGCTAAACGGTTTCACTCTTTCCTCCGCGTCTGGAAACACTGCGAAAGCTACAGTTATCGCCAGCAGAAAGCAGCACTGCGTGATTTGCTCGTTGCACCAGATACGTCTTCCGTTTCTGCTTTGTTTCTGTTTTTTTTTTTAAGTAGCTATCAAAAAGCGTTCACTGCTGCTACTGAAGGAAAACAGGCCAACAGTCGCTACACGGCCTTAGTGAGGTAATTCTCTAAAACACATTTCTTTCTTACAGTCATCAAATGTATTGGCCATAGTTAAACGTTAAGCCCATGCTTCGAATTCTTTGTGGCCCAGAAACCTTCGGCGTGGTCTTCAAATTTTTGACAAAGACTCTACGTGGTTCACCGGTATAGGGTCCTGCCCGGATGAAGACGGCTCCGTAGTCTTCCTGCCCGGCTACAAAAGAGGAAGAATCCATGGAGGCGAAACAATGCCCGGAGTGCAGCAAGGTCTCGCAAACAAAGGGACGCCGCGAAGCTGAAATGCCGTTGCACCTAAACGTGCAGCACTCTATAGGCGAGCCACAATAACACCTGGTTATTTTTACGGGCAAGGATGAACAAAAGCTTCAGTCGGGCAGGCGATGAGCGGCTAAGCGCGAGGCACGGTTTTGTCTCTAGAGAAAAAAAACGGAGGAAGAAAGGGTTGTAATCCTGTCATGTGACACGAACGCAGGGTGCGTGCCTTGATCGGTGCTGGGAAAAAAAAAAAAGAAAGAAGGTTGGGGAGGCGGAATTCCTTGCGTTTGTGGAAGTCGTAAAAAAAATAGCACTGGCTTATCTCGGCTATTCCAGGATATACGTAGCGTGGGCTAAGGTTCCCCAATCCATTCCAATCCAATCCAGTCCAGTGCGGTCCAGTCACTGCTCCTCGCGCATGC
Organism: Haemaphysalis longicornis; assembly: GCA_013339765.2. Lineage (NCBI taxonomy): Eukaryota > Metazoa > Arthropoda > Arachnida > Ixodida > Ixodidae > Haemaphysalis > Haemaphysalis longicornis. Next base: position 2,864,602 of record JABSTR010001038.1, on the reverse strand, counting down.
GCAGCGCGGCTCTCCAGGAGCCACGCAAAACGGCTATCAAGCGGCTCCGGCGCACCGTCAGACGTCAGAAGGCGCACAGCTGGTCACGCGCCGGCGTCAGTGCGTCTACCATGGCTATGACGTCACTTCTCTGGAATTCGCAGACCGGCGAATGTGCAGACCCATTTCTTTACACACCCGTACTCTAATTAGATTGGATTTCCAATTCAATCCAACGCAATCCAATTTAATCCAATCCAATCCGATCCAATGCTCCTCGCGCTTGCGCAGTACGGCCCTTCGGGGTCCACGCGAAACTGCTCAACCTCGTACGCTACAAAATTTAATCATTTAAAGGAGCCATGAAGAGAAAATACAACTTCGTTTAATTTGAAAGAACTAGGATTCAGTATCTCACTCAGCTCCATTAGAGCCACAAAAGATGTTTTTTAACGAAAAAAAAGCCAGAAGTATTTAGAAACTTTCAAATTTTGCGCCACAGTGACGTGTTATGAGCAAGAATGACGTCACACGGGCCAACAATAAAACATAATTTTCAGTGCGTTAACTGCACATTAGCATTAAAGTGATGCGGTCAAATGGAACTAGAGGCCCCATTACAGACGTCCAGTCATGTGTCGTCGCGACAGGTCAGTTAGGCGGCCGCCAATCGCACAAACAAGGTTCCGTGACGTCATAGAAAAGTTGCGGGAAATTGGCTAGGGGGTCGCCACGGCTTCACACGTTTTCTTTAATATCTCCGTTATTTGTTCGAAGATTGCGATGATATTGGTATCATTGTTATCGGGACTAAGCACTCTTTCTGTTAAACCCAACTTGTATTTTGTCTTCATGGCTCCTTTAAGCCGCCGGGCAGCGGCGGCTCCTCGCCGCCTCCTGCCGCGCCCGTCACTTGGCGTCCCAGAGTACAACGAAGTGTACAGCGAGTGCGGGACGAGCAGGCGGCAGAAGAGGGTGGAATATGATGGCGACTAGGAAATGCATCTGCTGGTGGACAACAAAGGCAGCGAAGGCCGCTGCTGAAGCGAGAAGACGTAACCACTGGAACCGTTACAAGTCCGCAAAGCACAGTTGTCGCGATGTGCGAGGCACTGCGAGAAACGCCGTGTGACGGGCTTCCAAAGCCAGACCAAGGCGCGCGCATTGGGCCGAACCTCATTTTAGCGAGGAAGAAGGATAAGTTCTTCGTGCATTGTTGAAGATCATCCAATAAATCTTCCAATAATAAAGATTCGCTCTTGGGCTGCTTAAACGCAGAAATTGTGGTCTGTATAGCGGTATATCAGCCACCCAGCCAAAGTGAAAGAGATCTGCACAATAGTCTTGTATACCCACCGTCAAATCTAAAAGTCTAAGTCCGGTGTCAATGTTCATACTTGTCAAAATGTTGAACAAGAACAGGTTCTTACGCAAACATATGGCAGAAAATAAATACATGAGTGATATTTGGAGTGTTCCTTTATTTTAAAAAATCTAGGTTTTTGCGATAGCAAATGATGTACTACATCGACTGCATAAAACCGTCCCCCTGCTGTCGCCCGCGCTACTATAGCTCCTGGCGGCATTGAAGAAATCAAACCGCAACAGCAACGAAAGGTTCCACTAGATGGGTTTCACGTTCCGCTTGAAACGCTCGTGGAGCTGGGCCACGTGGTTCTATAAAGGTTGTAGTAGGGTGACTCGATTCACGCGCGTCTCCGCCGTGCGGCAGCGCCGGCATCGAGGCACCCGACTTGGAGCAGAGTGGAACGCGGTAAGTTTAAATTGGCTTGAGCAAACCTCTAGCGTGTTTTGTTGGGGGGTACGAGACGGGGAGAGGAGCAGCATGAGAGGTGATCGGAAATAGAAGGGAGGCATATACTTGGCTGGGGCGCCAGTCGAATGTCGTCTTTCGTCGACATTAGCAAGGAAAGGAGCATATATGCGGCCATTTTTTTAATGTGTCACTGGCTTAAGACTTAAACCACGAGCCCAGATGAGCCCTCATATTTTCACGTGTGAAGCTTCCATAGTTCAATATACACGTAATCGCAGTGCCCTTTTTTTCACTCTCACCTTAGCATGCATCGTGCTGCGTAATTTCGAAAAGATTATGCAACGACAAGGTTTGATGTTTCGGCGGCGTAATACACGATCGTACACCATATTGACTCCAGCACTTGGCGCGGGCGCGTTTTGTGCTAGGTCGTGTCTGTCCAGATTTAACGCGGAGAATCTTGTATGAAGATTTATCGCTACATGTGCTGCGCCATTTATTTCGTCAACTTCTGCGTTCCCGGTATGTTAGAGATTTGTTCCTTTTATCATCCGATGAAATTTATGCCAAACTCCAGGCAGGCATGTCGTGCGTACATACGTCATTATCTACAGCCATGGTCGTCAGTATCGATTAAGACAGCTGAAGATGATGATGACGAAGGGCGATGATGTGTGCGCGTACGAACATTAGGACGCACCGTCGTGATGATGACGATGGTGATAACTGTTCATGATGAACTACATTCGAGCTGAAGGTTTGGCAAGTATGTTCTGGGGTAACTTATGAATATTTCCTAGCGCAAAAAAAAAAGATGAGAACGCAGGAAAAGAATAGCCCCTCTCTCGTCCACACTCTTCTCTTGCGCCCTCATCTTTCTCTTTTCCTTGCGCTTGAAAAGCGGAAATTTCATCATGTCATTGCCACGAGTTCTCATTGTGCTTGCCATGCATTTTAAACCTGCTTCGGTTCAGAAGAAGAACACAAAAGAAAAACTCCTCTCGTAGCAAAATCGCTGGCCGGTTTCGGCTGGTTCGCTATTGTGTTGGTAAAACAAAGGCTTTGTAATAACAACTCGCTTATGAAGCCTGCCAACTAACTGAGGGCTTAAACATGCGAATAAGGAACAATCCTCGGCCGGCATAGGAGTCTGCAGGGCACGCGCTTCTATTCGACTTTGTCGCAAGCGTTCCTTTTCAGGAGCGCTGTTAGGTCTCGTAAGAGCCGGCAGGCGAACTAGCAGCTGCGTTAAGGCCGAACAGCTGCAAACACGATTCGCGCACTAAACAAGACAACAGCAGCACGCGAGATGCAGGCACGGCTTTAAATTGTTCCGCTTAGAATCGGGATGCAGCATTACGAACGCTAAGAAGCAATCAGCGGAGCGAGTCGACGAAATGAAATTAACAAGAGAATTCGTTTTTATTCATCGCGATAGAAAGAGCAGCAGTATAGGCCGATGCAGTTGCTCAGTAATGAATTTGTTCCCCCGAGAAAATTATTGAAAGCACTTGGTGCCGCTGCAGCAACGAAGTCTACGAGTAACAGCGTCTACGTGCGACAGTTTCACGAAAGAGAGATTGGCCTGAAATTGGGTTATTGAGATGATGGTAACTGATTGAAGGATGTCTCGGTTGCATCGTCCAATGCACGCAGTGAGTTTACTGCTTTTTCTCCTGTTTTCACCACCTTCGCACGAATCTTGGGAAGCATACGGGAGCAGCAAAGACGGTAGAATACTGAAACCTTTATACATATATGGAATGTTTTATTTTAGCCAGAACTGGTTTAAGAAAATACAAACACATGAATAAATTTAAACGCAATTCGTTTATTGCGTGTGCTTACGTGTTTCTAGCTGCTACCAGAAGAGAAAATCGTGATAAAAAATTTGCGGAGCTAATTAAAATCCATTAATTTAGTAATTAATGATTTTATTGAAACTTGTTTTCATTAAGAAATTGGACTGAAATAACATACACCACCAGTCAAGTAACACCAGTCCACAAACGCCACTAAGATGTCACTGGCGCCATATCAGTCACGGAAATCACGCCAGTACACCTTTGCCGAAGCGACCCGCCAGCAGGACGTAGCTCGCCAAGCACAACCACAAGACAGCTGCCGACCTGCAAGTCATACTCAGCTGCCGATTTCGCTACACATTTCACTTTCGTGTTGTACTGATTCCTATGACAGAGGAATCAACCACAGTTTTTTATTTGCTATCGCAAGTATCAAGCACACATTTATTTTCCATTAGAAAAGCACTGCGCGTACCAGTTTTGTGTTGGTGTTTTGGCCCAAATAAGCCCAATGTTTTCTTTTTGCTCAACCATGTTGTCAAGTATGAAGCATGTTTTCAGTTTTTTAGTGAATCGAAAACGTTTTGCCTACACAAACTTTTCCTTGAAGAATTCTTTTATCTTTTGGCTGGGTGGCTGAATGGAGGGACAGGCAGACATACAGAGAGACATTACACAGACATACATACAGACAGACCAATATTTTCTGGTTTAAGTAGCCCAAAAAGGACTATATCGTCTTTAAGAGAACGCAGAACGTTTCGCTTTTGAGAGAGAGAGAGAGAGAGAGAGAGAGAGAGAGAGAGAGAGAGAGAGAAAATAAGCTTTCTTTATTGAGAACAAAACAAAATGGAATCTTCGGGGTGGTTTCCTTAGTTCAGGACACCTTGAGCTCGGGCCGCGTCCACAGCCCTCTTGACCAGCTGACGCTGATCCTCGAGGGTGGAGCTGACCAAGGCTCTTTCCCAAAGCTCGTGGGTGGGATAGACATTGGGGCGAGGAAGTGGGGCTTGGTCGCAGCCTCCTACGATGTGATAGAGTGTCCCGGGGGCCTCGAGAGGGAAAACAGGTAGGAGCCCAAGTGTGACTTCTGTAGGGGTGGGGAAAAGCGTTCATTTGAAGGGCACGGAGGAGTCGTTCCAACTCTCTTGGGAGTTGTTTGTGCGCTGAAGGCACTGATGCTGTCGCGCTAGTCGGTATTGTTGCGTGATTTCTTGGTACGTGACCATCGGGTGCATGCGCTCAGGCTCACTTTCGGCAACAGCGGCTCGGCGTGATAGCTCTCGAGCTAGGAGATGGGTGGTCGAGAGAGCGACCTCTGGGAGAGCGAGCTTCTCTATGGACGACGATTCGACGCCGATCGGAGCTGTTTCGGCTCACGTCGAAACACAGTTGCACGCAGGAGGCGGTCGCGAAGAAAACGGGTCACAGCGCGAGGCCTGGTGGGTGACCTCGCAGCTGTCAGACCGCGAGCGACGACGGTTGCACAAAGCGTCGATGCGGAGTACGCTCGCTCTCTCTTCAAACACACTTTATATCACTCTGAGCACTAGAACACTACGCTAGAACACTACGGTTTTCGTGGCGCTACTCTAGGACTTATAAAGACTTTTTTGAAGTTCAGGAAACAATGTGTCAGGATCAAAGAAACTAGTTCTTCGCTAAGAAACGTAACAGTGGGAGTTCCGCAAGGTAGCGTTCTCGTGCATGTTTTGTTTGTTATTTTCATAAATGATATATTCAATATTAGCGAATGTGCCCATTATTTTGTCTACGCTGACAATACCAGCCTCTTTTTTCAGTCTGATGACATAAATGAACTTTCGAACTCAGCCAACACGACCCTTAAAAATTTGCTGAAGTGGTGTGAGGTTAACTCCCTAGAAATAAAACATAACAAAAACGAAAGCTGTACTATTTTGTACGGCACAAAAAAAAAGGGCATTATTTCGGATTTCAACCTATACCTTGGATCCGAGAACGTAGAGGTTGTAAAGGAAGTCAAAACCCTGGGAGTAACCTCCAATGGACATTTATTTTGGGATACACACGTTCAACGCGTAGGAACAAGCTTGGCTAAGGCTCGTGGTATTCTTTCCAGACAGCGACATGTTATCCCCACCAAAACAAGACTGCCTCTATGTAACGCACTTTTTATCCCCCACCTAAATAACTTCCATCTTGTATGGGGCACCACATCACAAGCAAACATAACTAAATTATTTTTACTGCAAAGGAAAGCGCTTCGCCATATTACAAACATTTCATACGACGCCCACACTGCAGAACTTTTTTCATAATTTAGGGTGCTGCCTCTGTCCAGCTTATTTAATTACAATCTTGGGATGAAATACAAACAGGCTGTCCGTTACAATAACAAATGTTTCCTGACTTTATCCAACCTTACACCGCTGTTGGAAGTTCTGTATAATATCAGACATAAAAATCCTTGGATGACTCCTTTCTTACGCACAAACCATGGATTTCTCAGGCTACACTACTGTATGCCCAGTCTCTTAAATAATTTAGCAAGCAAAAATATCGACATAAATATTATCTCCACCAGAAAATGGAAAGAGCACGTCATAGAAATGGGTATTTGCTTATAACACTAATACATTTGTCATGGTCATGCACACCGCAATTACATTCTTTTGAATGGATTTCACTCCGAAACATTTCCTATAATGCAATCGTTGTTGTTTTTTTCGGTCACCGAAAAGGTTTTCTTTTAGTTTGTTACATGAGCCTATTATTTCTCTGGCTGTACGTTTTACTACGCAGGCTGTTTTTTCTTCTACCTGGTATTTTTCCCCTTTTATGGATGTGCATTAGGACCTACCACTGCACCGTGTTTAGAGTGCTCAGGTACATTAAAAAAATATTTGTAATATTTTAATTGGATGCATGTATATGCAATGTGTGTGCATATACTTTCTTATTATATATGTATATCCGAGTTTGCTTATGCGCATTTTTATTTGTATTCAGATGCATACACGTATACATCATTCTTTTGTGTATGCTCTTTTTATCCAATTCTGTAAAAGTTCAACCATTTGTATTCATTTTTCTGCTGTTCTTTTCGCTGTCAAAAAACGCGGCAGAAAACCTGCCAAGTTGCTTCTTAGCAGCTTTTGGTTTATGCCCTTACTATTTCAACCTTGTACGAGATTACAATGTTGAATAAATGAACTTTGACTTCGTTTTCGTTCGCATAGCTCGTTACCTTACGAGTGCGTGCCCATATCGATGCGAGCCATCCCACTTGATATGGGACAATGACACCGGCTGCTTAAACACCAAGAAAAGACAAGTCGTTAGAAGAAACAATTTGTAGAGTGCTAATTGGAAGCAAGTATTATCATTATTTACGGGTTTTAACGAAACTATTGAAGTTGCGGAGTTCATGAACATTCCTAAGTACGGCGCACTCTTTTTGAAGCTCCGAAATGTAATTAACATGGTTTGGAATACATAACGCCGAGACTTGCCGTCAGATGCGCTGCCGTTATAGCTCATATTGCGCGCCCCGGAACGAAAAATGAGGTATAAAGCGCGAGCTGTTCCGACGTCGTATTCGGCCGTGAACGCCTCCAACTGAGTACAGCCTTTGACAAACGTTTCTAGGCCATGCCAAAGCTTAACAGGCCACAAGAATTTAGCGTTTTCCTCCAAGTGAGACTCAAATGTTTTATGCCAAAAATCTGGCGAACTGAGCGCTCTGCTTTCTGGCTGGCACCAAATGATTCGGTCACAAGGTTAAGCTTTCGCACTGAATGCTTTGCGGGGCAGAACTAATTAGCCGCGGCCTAGAAACTTTCGACGGAAACTGTACATGTTTCAGATCTCGTGAGAATTTTGGCCTTAAACCATGCTATCAATTCTAAAATCTAAACTTTGCCCAGAAATTTAGGGGACGCTCAAACTTCGCCTTTAAGCGCGCAACGCGATAGCGTTATCGGGCTCTATTCTCAACGCATAAGAACGTTCCAAACTGGGAAAACGTGGCGCTCCTGCTCGCCCGCGATTGTTACGGCAGTGCCTTACGATCCCCGGGGGTTTCAGTGGGCGCCGCAAGGTGGCGCTACGGAATTTTTTGTTCACGGTCAACGTCGCAAACTACGCCGGCCTTTCCGCGACACAAGGCCCTTGGCGCAACGCTTTAAAACTGGTATTCGCGAGTTTTTACCTCAATCTAGGCAGTTACGCTGCCGATTGATATCTCCCACATTTAGTTTGTTTTGTTGCAAGAAGAGATACAAACGGATACAGGCCAATTCATCTAAGAAATTTTGTCCGTAACGGCTGAAGCACCCGCTGTAGAAGCAGACCAACCTCCGAAACGAAAGCAGGCGGCACAAGAACAAGGACAAGGCCAAGAAGAAGGCACGACACGCGCTGTCCTTGTCATGTCCTCGCCCTCCCCCTGTTCGCGTTCGCTTTTAACGGGTCACACCGACGCCCCCGTGCTTCTGCACGTCAGAAAGACAAAGATCCTCAGCCGGCACTTTTAATTGCCGACCACCCTCCTAGTAGAGGGGCGCGTGGTGCGGCGCAGTTTCTTCCTCGAATGTGCCCTTTTTCGTCTGGTGGACAGGCGGGTGCGTTTAATTACCCCGGAACAAAGCAAGTGTGTGTATAACAGCTCTGTATCATGTTTTCAAGAAGGAACTACATGCGTCGCCTGAACGGTCTTGGCTGGGCTACGGCCCTGTGGGTAGTTGAGCACGAATGTATCGTTGTGCACGAGAAGTAGAGATACTTCAATGGATCTTTTTTATGTAAATAAATATTGCAAAAAATTAGAGCGCGACTTAGACAACGACACACGGAAGAACGACGGGACAAGCGCTCGTCCCGTCGTTCTTCCGTGCGTGGTTGTCTATACTTTGCGCTCTATCACCATAAGGCACAGCTAGTTTTAATGAAATAATTATTGATTCATTTCATTTTTTTTTTACTGTCGGATGATTTGTGGTTGCATTCGCACACGTTTATTTTGTTTTTCTTCCTTTTATTTCTACTCTCGTTGGACTGGGCATAGTATGCGGAACGGGGACGTTGTGCCTGGTAAATTATTCTGTGGTCGTCTGCGTTTTCGGGCTTACGAAACTACGGTTCATTAGGCTCTTCGTTGAAGTTGGGCCTGCGGAGATCATTCAAAACGCAAGCGACTTCAATTTAGCAATGCGTTTGTGCTTGCGAGACGATTGCATTTGTTCACTAATCTACCTGCGCACTCTGCATGAGTAACGCGTCTACGGTTACAGCGGGTTTTTATCTTTGTCTTTTTTTTCTTAAAGAAATCGCATAGCCTCTCTGCTTCCGGACATGTGCACTGCAGTTGTCGGCAAATTCGTAAACAGCCAAATTCGAGCCCGAAAGGCAAGCAAGACGAACGAAGTCACGTGTTGATATAATTTTGCTGAAGCGCAGCAAAACCAATTACTGCGGCAGCGAACCAGCAGCGTTGCAAACGTGCGTATACATGCGCATGTAACAGTGACGACAGAGACGCTCTTCCCCTGTCTCTATACTCAACGGGTGCAACGCGAGAACACCGATGCACCGCTGTTTCCACGTGTTGGCTAATTACCTGTCGATAATTACCTCTCGAGTTGGCCAATATCCCCTGGCGTAAGCTCCCCTATCTGGCGCCATATCCGTTAGGACTTCACCGCAGCCCTCATACAAAGCTTGACGCTGGATGCGTCCCCCGCGTATATGTACCGTCATTGCAGTCTGCGACATTCGTTTGACGGACGCAAATGCCACTCAATACCTTGTTTCCTTTTCAGTATTTTTTTTTTCTTTTTGCACAATCGTTGAGGGCGATGACCACCTGCAGGCAGCTTGGGAGTTCACTGAGTGACCAGTACAGACCGCAGAAACCTGCAAACCGGAGTAATAAGAAGGGATAACCCGAAAGAACTCGAAAAGGGTAAAGCCACTCTTCCCGGAAAAAAAGGGTCACTTTTCTTCCCTTTTTTCACTTCAATGTCAGCTTTAGGTTCTGAAATTTCAGCGTTAGTGATGCATGGCGTTTGCAGAGATCAAGTTGGTGCAGCCTGACACTAGCTGTTATCACTAAGTGCACATACATACGCTCTTAGCGTGGCAACTACCCACAGATCCGGATTTGTGGACCTTTGATGACGCAGCCAATGAAATAAATCAAATCAGATAATAAGTTTCAGACCATCAAAACACCCAATCAGTCAATTCATCCATTAAATTGTTAATTATTCAATTTCAATCGAGAATAATTTCGGCTTCAGGTGACACTGAAATTCCCAGCAGCTTTCCCTCGTCATTCATCTTTTTTTTCTTTTGCACAAAAAACAAGAGAGATTTATTGCACAACTAGAAGAAACTCGATAAGATCAGTCCGTATAACATCAGTTATCCTAACAATCGCTTTACAAAGGTAAGTAATTGAAACTCAGGGCCTTCTTGAAACGGGTTTTTAAATCACAGGCAAGCAAAAGAATGCGTTAGAATAAACATTGATTGATTGATTGATTGATTGATTGATTGATTGATTGATTGATTGATTGATCGATTGATTGATTGATTGATTGATTGATTGATTGATTGATTGATTGATTGATTGATTGATTGATTGATTGATTGATTGATTGATTGATTGATTGATTGATTGATTGATTGATTGATTGAAGGGTTTAACGCACCGATGCAACGCAGGCGATGAGGCACGCCGTAGTGGAGGGCTCCGGATTAATTTTGACCACCTGGGGATCTTTAACGTGCGCCAAAATCTCGAACACACGGGCGTTTTCGCTTCTCGCCTCCTCCATCAGAAAAGCGGCCACCGCTGCCGGGAATCGAACACGCGTCCTCGTGCTCAGCAGCAAAATGCCTTAGCCACTGGGCCACCGCGGCGGGTAGAGTAAACATCGCAGGCAGCGTTTTCCGCACTGCGGGTTCCCACTTCCCCGTTCCAGACCTCCCCAAAAGTTCTTCTCCTCTTCGTCATACAGCGGTAATGTTGTCTCATTTAGCGCTACCTGCGAGAGAGCACGGTCGACTTTCTCCCCGTCCACTTATCTCTCTCTATCTCTCACTCTGAAATTAACCGTCAAACAGGCAGGCATGCGCCGACCCACCCTCAACCCCGCTACGGTGAGTGACAATTCCATAGAGGGCCTAACTTTGTGTCCATACGCGCATTCCGGATGTCTCGATATAAAAGACGTGTACATTCAGCTGCGTGCCTAAAAAGATAACGTCCGCGTACAGCCAATCAACCACATATGTCTGGCATGCACGAAGTAGGTACGATTGCCTCCTAACAACGGAATAAAAAATCCTCTCACACAATTACACACACACACACACACACACACACACATATATATATATATATATATATATATATATATATATATATATATATATATATATATATATATATATATATAAAGAGAGAGAGATGCAGTATACTCGCAATAATTCCAACTCGAAGGGACCCCAGAATATTTGGTCTCCTCGATTTGGCTACACTTTCTGCACCAGTTCAGGCGGTGCAGCACTCGCGCACTCGATTTACCAGTGCAGCTTGCGCCACCTGCACTTCGGCCCTCGATTTGACGCCGTGCTGCACCAGTTCTTCTACACTTCTGCACTAGCCCCTGTGCGAGTTCTCGTCTCGTGCAAGGTGTAGCGTGCGAAAGAACTGGCGCTGCACTTGCACGGCACTTTTGTGAACTAGTGCAGAAAGTGTAGCCGAATCGAGGAGACCAATTGTTTGGATTACCAGAAGTTCTCACAACATACCAATTTTTGTTGAAATGAGACAGTCACATGTATTTAATAATACAACATTGACACACATACTTAAGGGCTATTCACACCGTGAAAAATCAAATCACAAATGAATCACACGCCTGCCCCGCCTAACGTCTTCTTTTTTTTATATATTTCGTTCTTTTTTCCTGAATCCACACGTGGTTGTTGGCGTGCGTGGTTTCGCTTCGACACGCGCATGCAGTTGATCGGCTTTATTTGTTATTGTTAGTGACACAAGGAGGCAAATGTAGAGCTAGAGGCGGCAAATGCACCAGATACTTTCCGGCAAGGACAAGCAAGAAGTACGAATTAACCGAACCTACGCAACGGAGCAGCTTGAATTAAGCGGCTTCCAAACACATTGAAAACATAGCTGGCCAACCAAAATTTCCAAATTTGTTCGAATTAACCGAAAGTTAGGATTATAGCGAGACCACTGTATGTTTTCCGCGTATTCTTTCGTCTATTCCTGCCTTTTTGTCTCCATACTCAGATCGGAGCACCGGCCGCATGCACGGAAATCCTTGCGCGCGTATGTAAAACAAGGTATACACTCCGATCAGCATCGCTGCCCTTGCAAAGCATCTCGTCGACTCGTCGAACAAGCAAAAAACAAGAAACAAACAGGGAAACACGGCTGCCACTCTCAAGCTATACTACGCGCCCGAAGGCGCCAGATGTCAGCCGTGTGCTCCTGGAATGCAGCGTGTTTGTTTACACCACACGGCGGGACACACACATACACCACCGCAGTAGGGTACATTGTTCAAAAGATAAGTGCGCATATATATATATATATATATATATATATATTATATATATATATATATATATATATATATATATATATATATATATATATATATATATATATATATATATATATACGTGCGGTATGCCGACGCGGAGCTCGAGACCGCGTCGAAGCTTTCGCCGTCTGCCCCACGTAAGCTGCACTCTACACCATCTCTTCCTATCCTTTCATTACTTTTTGGGTAGCTATTGCGCGTGTGCATACCATTGGGTATACATCACCCGAGGCTCACGCCGCAGTCCACGTGCGCCGTTTGACAACCAGCGACCACACCCCCTCGAGTTTATAACAAACTCTGGTTAGAACGAAATCGCTTCATTCAAAATATCGCCTTTTACGAAGTGTTTCACTGTCTCCACTGTACAGTGTACCTTCATTACGACAAAATCTCTTTGTTCGAAATCTACCTTTATTCCAAGCGTTTCACAGGACTGCATAGAGGGAAAATTATACTCGCTTTTAGCGAACCACCTCTTACAACGAAATCAGGTTCATGCCCAGAAGATTTCGTTATAACAAAGCGTTACTTATACCGCTGTCTTTGTACTGCGTCGTGTGTAACTTATTTTAAAAAAAATGTTTTTCTAGCTTTTTATAACTGCGCGTTTTGATGTGAGTGTAAGTCTAAACCGCCTTTAGAATCGAACAGATGCAGCGACGGGGCAACTCCAAACAGTGAGATGCCAACCCGTGGGCTTCCCGGAGACAGACGGGTCCATTACGTGTTCCAGCGGTTAGCGCACGCCGTACCGGATTTCTACGAACGGTTACCTGACGCCTGACAAATTGAGGCGGCCGTTCCTGCGCACGCCGTAGCCGGTGTGGAAAGCTGAGTTACCGAATAAAAGCCGGTTAGCAACACGAAGAACGTGGAAACGAACGAGAAAACCGGTTCGATTGATTGATTGTAGGGTTTTAATGCGCCGACGCAACGCAGGCGATGAGGCGCGCCGTAGTGGAGGGCTCCGGATTAATTTTGACCACCTGGGGATCTTTAACGTGCGCCGAAATCTCGTACACACGGGCGTTTTTGCTTTTCGCCTCCATCAGAAAAGCGGCCGCCGCAGCCGGGAATCGAACCCGCGACCTCGTGCTCAGCAGCGCAACGCCTTAGCCACTGAGCCACCGCGGCGGGTGAGAAACCGGTTTGAGATCAAGTCTGAGCAGGAGTGCAGCTATAGAAATCGATAACTCACTTCGGTAAGTTCAGTTACCGAATGAAAGCCCGTTAGAAACACGGAGTACGCGGGAACGGGAACAGGACATAGTCTGTTCGACTAGACAAATAAAAACAAAACGTCTAATACAGCAAAATGTTAGAGAATTCCCAGATCTACAAATTGAGGTTAAGTTGCGATTGTAGCAAACGTCACCTGACAATATGTTACTGTGTCAATCCTGGCCTCCTTTTTTACGTTGAGATTTTCTTTTTTCTTACCTGTTGTAATGCAGCCAAGCAGCTCAGCTTCTCCGGATATTGCATTCAGTTGAGTATTTTAAGTTGATTATTTTATAACGAAATAGCTTTATTCGAAGTTTTTCACGATCATTCCAAAAGCAGTGCGCGAAAGAGCAAGGAATCCCGCTTGTAACGAAGTATAGCTTACACCGAAGTCAATTTCCTGTCCTGGATTGTAGACTTCGTTAAGACGATGGTTTGCTGTATTTGCGCGAGAACTGCGTGACCGTATGACGGTGAAATAAATTCGGGATTTAAGGGTTCGCAAAGAGTTCACGCGCCAGAAATCCATGTGCGCGCTCCGCAGTCGCATCCCGCTCCACCTCTACCCGTTGTTCTTTTTTAAAGCGAAAGCTTTCTTGGTGGGACCGATGGCTCATAGTCCAAATGGTCGACCGAAAAGCTCCGACAAGATCTCTGGACCCATGTGCACGGCGCGTGCGTGACACCAGGCTTCTTCCATTGTGTCACACGGTTGCTCGAAAATCGCGAGAAAGGAACGGTTGTAAATCGTCAAGAAGGAGCACAGTAGTATACTACGTTTATCTCATAAACCACGTATCGGTGTACATCTAGATCCTTCGTAGATACGCTTAATTAGCGCGTGAAAAATCGCCGCATGGGTTCGTCCTTCGTTCGCGACTTGGGTTTCTGGAGGTGTGACAATCGCTTGGACGCACTTTCAGCGACGGGTTGGTCGCACTTATGACGCAGTGTTGATTTGAGAAAACTTTCGTGCTTCTCTTCGATTTTCTTAAGGAAGTGATGGTGAGGTTTTTTGTGACAATAAAATTTAGGACGGGGCGAACTGGGTAGGAACCGTACTGAGCTGCGGATTTCGCCTCTCCATTCCGGAAAAAGTTCGAACTTTTCAATTTCGAAAATTCCAACGAACTTTCGAACTTTTCGAACGAACTTTTCTGTTGTCACGGAGTTCCTCTGCAAGGACCGGGATTACCTGCTAGAGTCTGTTGCGAGGAGTGGGAGCGGTATTTCACTCCTGAATCGCATAGTGAGATGTGGGTTATGACATAGAGTTTCATACTTATGTACACTAGAGGGAAATCTGGCGCCACTGTCTAGGGATAGCCGCGTTTCAGCGAGGGTACCACCGTGTACCGGGCAGGAACGTTCCACTTTCCTTTGGCATGGCTCACGGGCAAGCTGAAAAATTCCCCCTGGTTTTAAAAGAAAGCAACTGTAGAAAATTAGTGAAATTTGTTTTGATATTATAAAATTGTAGCTCCCGAAAGATTCATGAGTCGAGGATTATTTAGAAGCTTCATGCAAGATTTTGAGCAATTGTGGCTTTGAGACAAGAAAGAAGCCATGTGGCTAGCCAAGCCAAGTAAGCGAGGAACGTCGCTAGCTGCAATGGCGGCTCCCACGAAGGAACTCTATGGGTTATGATGATGACACGAGAGAACGATGATGATTGTTATAATTATGTTTAAGCATGACGTGATGATTATTAGATGATGGTGATTATTGTGACGACGACAATTGTTATGATGATGATAGAGGGGACTACGATATGATTATGATGACGATGATGATGAATATGATTATGATGATGATGGTGATGTTATACTTTCGCCTGGATAAATGAGATCACTGCCATCACCAGCTAAGATTTCCCAACTTTTCTTGGATTCTTGTTTTGTTTGTAGTTATTTTAACACGCTTGCTACAGTGGACAGCACGCGCCGCACTAGAAGCCGATCCTCCTCCGTCGTTCTCAATGATCGAAGCGAGCCTGTTGTATACGCTTCATCGAAAACGCAGCGGCGTCGCGGTGGTGCGCCCAAGCGCGCCGCTGCCTCTTGCTCTGTCAGTGCGAGGCGGGCACGCGTTCATCTTCATCTTCCTGACATTTTTCTGCCTCATTTCTCTCTTTTTCTTTCTTTTTTTTTTTCACCTCCTCGTAATTCAAGGCCGTCACGCCCTCTCGGTCGGCGCGCAATTGCGCTGCTGCGCCGGCTTGACGTCGACGTACGGCCGTGGAGGAAGCACTTCCTATACGGGATCGATCGGCGCTGCCGGAACCGTCTTGGCGGCCAGGAAAGGGCACCGATTGAGCAGCGCCACGCCTCGCATGCTTGCTTCTTTTTTTTTTTTTTTCGTCTGTTCCACTTCCAATTCGATACTCGTGTGTCGCGCGGCCTTCCTGTATGAGCAGCTGCGGTATCATGCGAACTTTTGTCTCTTATATATATATATATATATATATATATATATATATATATATATATATGAGGGTGTTTGCAGCACCGCGATGTAGTATGAGTATACAGAAAAGTTCCAAAAGTTCGTTAGAAGGTGTTCTTTCTGTAGGTGAATCGCACTTTCCCTCAAAAAAAATTCCTCTAAACTGAATAATTGCGCTACGGACGTTGTTTTTTACGTTTTGTAGAATCACATTTCACGATGCGGAACTTCCTTTGAACTGATTGCGCCTTTACAGCGTATTTCCGTTCCGCGCTACGCGTTAACTCGTTCCCGCCACCCAACCAGTTGGCCCCAATTGGCGAACTGTTGGCCAGTTGGCAAAAGCTGGCCAGCGTCATTCCACGTCGTAGTACGCGAAGGTCGCCGAGCCAATTAACAGCGGACGCACTGAACTGAGCACCTCATCGTTTTCAGAAGTATACCGCCCCCTGACCGGTCCGGCTAACTGAATGCATCGCTTACAATGCGGCAAACTTTTTCAACTGGCCCCAGTGCAAAGATTCCCTCGCAAACTAATCAGAAGACGAACGTACCTAAGAGGCACTTTTTGTCGGGGAATGGGCATTGTACAAGTGGGTTACGCATTCGATTGCGCATAAATAGCTGTTTTCTGTGATCCGAAGCATGAATTCGCCGCCCTGACAAGGACGCCGCGCCACTGATAGAAGCCTTCCCACGGGAACGTCTTCCGTTAGAGGAAACGGATGGTAATTATTCGAACTGGTTGCCAAAAGCTGCTGTAGCACTGGACGCGATGCATGTAATTGGTGACCATGGTGTGCGCGACTACGCGCAAACAACGGCGATAGCCACGAAGCATGATAGGGCGGCTATCGAACGTCCAGGACAAACTTCTTCAGTCTGTGCACGCCTGGATTCTTCGATGCACCCTCGCCGACAGCGAAACGCTCGTATTCAAATGGGGAGTTAATTGAAATTCAGCACAGCTCCTATATAAATTCACAGCCGCAACGTTACGCAGTCCGAACGCAAAAACATTAATAAGTATAGTAAGACTTCCGTGTAGACCATGGGACAATCCAGGCGACTCGATCAACCCGTGGGTCACGTAAATCCCCACCGTTTTTAACAGCGAAACTGTTTAGAGAGAGAGAGAGAGAGAGAGAGAGAGAGAGAGAGAACAACTTTATTAGAGTGCCTGCCGCTCGGTTCGATCCCTCTCGAGCTCGAGCGGGGGCACCTTTCCGCGACACGGCCTTGACGTCTTCTCGACTTCTTGTCCCTCGCCTCGCTACTCCCTTAGACCGGCTTCGCCTGCCCCTTCTTTGGGGCGGTAACCTTCCGTCGGTTTCGCTCGGTCGTTGCCTTTCGAGGCCCACCGAGATATGCTGAGACAAACTGTTTGTGTAGGGTGTCCGCAGTTAGAAATACAAATAAAACTGCGAGCGCTCGTGTCGCAGTTAAAAATAGAAAGAAAACTGCGAGCGCTCGTGCGCGCGTGCCTCGAGCGCACGTTCGTCAAACCAAGCATACCCACTTAGGGAGATTGGTTAACATTGGCCACAAAAACTCCAGCGTTCGCCGTATCGTGGCAGCAACACTTTCAGAAATACACGTCACAGCGTACGCCCCTCGTTTGTTTTCCCTCGTGTCGTCGTGCGCATGCGCTCTGTAGCGTGGACTTGAATGTCGAAGCTGCTGTACGTGATCACTGACTCCACATAGCCCGGCCGTGGATAGTTCGCACCGCCGAGGAAGAGGCCGCGCTTCCAGAGGCTCGGCGTGCAAAGCACCCGCTAGAGACGATAAGCCGCGCTTGCTGAGTGGCGTAGCAAAACGTCGACCAAAACGACGAGCACACTCTGACCTTGCTCACCACAAAGGTCATTTAAATGCCATGCCGCCGACGCCAACCCCGACACCACAACGATGCTAAAACTCAACGTTGTGTCCGTCGATGATCACCTACAACAGCTTCGCCATTAAAGTTTTGCGCGTGAATGCAAGCTTCGCCGAAGTTTTGTTCGAAGCAAAAGCAAGTCCCCCGTTACGATAACAGCGGTTGGAAAAAAATCGAAGGCTTCGCTGACGATGCTTCATTGTCTGTACGCCGTACACGTCCTTCCGCCCTGCCGCCTTTCTTCCACGCGAAAAGAAACAAGAGCCCCGCGGCGAAGGTATGCATGCTTCATTGGCTTCGCAGTGACAAGTTCAGGTCAAGCCTTCCCTCGCTTCGTTCTTCTTTTCCCTTGTCGCCTCTCCAGAACAACCCTCAGCGGTTGGCGTTTGTCCACCTCCCGGGCGGAAACCGTGACCTCGGAACATCACAAGGAGAGAAGCACGCGGCGCCGAATTCCGAATACGAAGAGGGAGAAAAAGCGGAGCAAAGAAAAATGAAGTACAGGAAGAGAGACAACACGCGAGGCAATCTGTAGCGACAATCGCCCGCATTAGCACACAATGGGTATGGGAGAGTTCGTGCCGCGAGTCGGGTATACCGCAGCGGCACGCCATCCGCTCTGTACTGTGTCCTCCGCTGTTCGTTCGTGGAATCGCGTGCGTTCTCCACTTATGCACGCATCACCCGGTCGCCGCCGGCGTAGGGAAGAAAATATTGGTCATGTAATCGCCAGTACTCGCGAAGAAAAAACGGGGGATCGGTTTCAGCTGAGGGGAAGGGGGATGTGCTGGACTGAATTAAGGTGAACAATCGGTGGATCCGCCTGGCTGAATAAGGATTATATATGTCGGCTGCGTGAGAAACAAGAGGGGAGAAATCCTGAAGAATAAACAGATAGGATTCGTGCTGGCTGGTTATGAGCGATTTAAGAGGGCTAGTGAGAGTGAGAAGGAAAGTACATATATTTTCAATCAGGGCGTAATTTCGAAGGTTCGAATAGTTCGCGTTATTTAATGTTTAAGAGCGCGTCCAGTGATATTGGAACATTCGATTCGATCTAGGTTAGAGCGCAGATTTCTTTTTGCTCTTGTTAACTGGTTCGCGAATGTCGCGAACCAGAACACTTGCTCAACACCCCCCATGAGCGGAGCGCGCAGCTAAGGGAAAATTGTAATTGTACCAAAACGAACCGCATAAGCCTCTACTACAGCAAGCTTTCGAAGCGAATTTCCAAGAACGGTCGAAACTAAATTGAGAACTTTGATTTTACTTCGTGAGCGTGGGTTATCCTCACGCCTCCTGGGTTTGCTGAGCCCTCAACTTTACCCGCTCTCTCTCTTTCTCTCCCAGCCATTGACAGCTTCTTGTGGCGACGTGCACCCGACACGCGGTGTGCACGTGATCGGCAACTGGATGTTCACTTGTCCACAGCGAGGCCTCGAATACGCATCTGCACTAATTCACGTGGCCGCTTCACCACCCAAGCTGTTTAAAAGCGAAGCTGTTTAGCAATTCGTTGATTCCGGCGTTTCCCAAAAGTCAGTATAACAGTACAAACAAAAGAAATGGCCGGCACCGACAGCGTTCCCACCTGTGTTTGGTAGGATCAACGCAGTTAGAGTCAGTCGTCTTTTAAGAGCGAATGCACTTTATAAGCGACCCTGAATTCCGTTGACCGCCGTCCGTCCACATAGCAACAGCTGCGGGTGCGCGCGCTCCTCGTCTTCCTTGGCAACGGGGGGAGATGGCACATACCCACGTGGGAGATTGGCCAGGAATCGCTCGCTTCCTGGCAACGGGGGGGAGATGGGCGCGCGCTGCCTGGCCGCTGACATGGCACATACCCACGTGGGGGTTTGGCCAGGAATCGGGCGTGAGAAGGGCTAATGCACCCGCTTAAAGGAGTACTGACACGAAATTTCAAAGCTGAGATCCGCTCTAGCAATCAAGCACAACGACAACACAAATAGGTGTCTGTGAATAAATGCATCTTTCTTTCTTTGTATTTGTGTGTGTGTGTGTGTGATCTCTCTTTCGCGAACGTTACCGAACCGCGCAAATTCAACTCCTGCATTCGCACTTTCACATTCTTCCCCTCGGGGAAATGCGGGGAAATTTTTATCCACTCGACTATGACTGCGAGTTAGCCTCCGAGATGCAAACGACTTACTCCCTCGGCTGCGGCTGTGGGGACAGGAATCACCAGCTCGACACAGAACACGTGATAGGGTACACGTTGCATCTGCGGGCGCCTAGTTTAAATGTGCGCGTTCCGTTCGTTCGTTCGTTCGTTCTGCTTCTTCGATTTGCTTCTGCTTCAGCCTTTATAGCAACAAAGATGGAGCAAAGACCGTTGCGGCGGCGAAGCAGCAGCAAATCGGCTGTAATCGTGGATTTAAACCGTCGTGATGGTTGTGAAGGTTACGTGCCGCTTCGCTACCTTCCAGTTTTGCGCGTTAGTGTGAGTTTCCTTCCTTTATCTTAGCGTGTCAGAAATGTGGCCGCTTCATCCTTGAGCAGCGCGTGTAACGCCTCCCCCATCTTCCGCCTCATCCGCCTCCATCGCAAGAAAAAAATGGCGTGTTCGAAATGACGCAAAACAGCTCCAGCATACGAAATTAAAGCAAGCACAAAAAGAACATAACTCCCGCTGGCACAGTTTCAGGCAGGGGGCGCGCGAGCACTGCGAAGGCGGGAAATTTGAATTGTATTGGGTGGGCCGCTGTGAGCGGATAACGGAACTGCAGCCCATTATGGCAAATCACTGCTCTGCACTTCCGACAGCTTTCACATTGAGTGGAACGGGTTTAATGTTTTTCAATACCTTTGCCTTTTCTTTTTTCGGTTAAAAAGGCGTCTTTCGTGACTGAAATGGAGCTGAGGTTGTCACCATAGGCTAGTTCTTGCAATTTAACAAAGCTATTTGTTTAATCTCCATGCCCCGTAACGTACTCCCGGAACACGGAATCAGAAGCCTTTGATTATGGCGTCATCCTGATATTTTTTTTGCGCCCATTGTGTTTCCGTAAGAAAGAAACAAATGATACATTATCAAAGGACAGGGTACGGGATAACGTATTCCGTAATTGTCTTGGCCCGGGCACAAATAAGAACCGCTGAGTGGCAGGATCGCCAATTCAGATGCCGGCATTTCCGGAGGGCGGAAAACAAATAAACCGCCACGGCACATTGTTCGCGAGCCAGTCACGGCCGCCGTTCGCGGCCGACACAATGCTGCCGGCAACGCGAGGACACGGCGCTATACCGGAAAATGAAAAGACGTGCGGGATATAAACGGTTCCGGAGATTGGGAGGGAAATACGGTCTGACTGAGGCGGAAAAAAAAAAAAAAAAAAAAAGCCATGTACTGCGTATTGCGCATGCGTAGAACTGGATGCTCGCTGTTTAAGACGCTTTCTTCCGTCGATCAAGCGACCGGAGCAGTACGGGGCGCAATCGGCGGCGTCGAATGTAAGACACGTGCCCAAGGGTGTCACGACATGTGCCCACATTTGCATGCGCCGCAAGGTCACTCGGAGATGCCATCGTGGCGTCCCTAAGTGCACAGTGCTGTTTCTCCTCCTGCTGTCGCTGCGTGTGGCTGTATAAGTCGCTTCATCGGGGACTTTGTCCATCACTCACCGCGCGCGGCAGCAACAAAGATGTACAATTCCAAGGTTACGGGTCCTCCGACATCCCCCGAAGAGGCATGCTGGAATAATTGGCGCAGTCGACAGGGCGACCTACCCGAGCATGCGCAGGACAGTGGAGATCCCGGCTCTACGAAGTCCTACGAAACGTTTCGGTACAACCAATACGTTTGCATATTGTAAGCTATCCGCACTAGCCAACCTCTACCATCTCGTACGAAACTGCTAAAGTATCACCGATACGTATACACAGACAACCACTCACAACTACCCCTTATTACACAAAAGCCTGTTACATTCCACAAAATACTGTTCTAGTTAAGTGGTCCTGCAGCGTAATCGAGATCGACACGTCTCCCACGAAGACTGAACAGTCAAAAAATGATCAAGGCCGTTTTCTGAAAATAAAGATGGTTAAAACGCGAAGCTCTCTCCCATGCAGCCGGAGTCAAAGTCAGATTCCAAAATTCAAACTGCTTCGGCCGAGTCGGTATGGCACAAGAACCGAATTGTATAAGGGGTAATTGCGCCTTTTCGGGTTGTTACTGGAGTGCCCTATTATATATTTGTTGTGTTTGGATTGTATAGCTTGTGGAAGTGCCGCATGGCGGACAGGCACGCGGAACACCCTCGCCCAACTAAGTCCATTTTTTCGGGAGCAAACTGCATTGGTGCGGAGCATTTATGCGGCGCAAAGTGACCCACCAGAATGGCTTCATCTGATGGACGCGTGCGTCTGCTTGTCGGAGTATTGATGGACGGCTTATTTTAGCTGCAGTGATGTGCATCTTCTTGGATGACTCATAACTCTTGTAGGCTGTAATAAGTGCAGTTTTCCATGCAGCAAAGAAAAAAAAATGGCGCAATTGGCATAGACGTCGCCTTCATAACGCGATTCCGACCACGGGATGCGCTTTTTTTTAGGTGCTTAATGTGCCTTCGATTATCATCATCATCGTGTGTGAAACCCATTGCTTAAAGTTAGCTTTCCTGCAGTGTCTTTCACTCGGACGAACGACGCTACCGGTGAGGCTTAGAAATCTTAATTCGCTTTCGTAAAGGTGCTTTAACAACAACAATATGGAGGAAGACGCCTCGCAACAGACAGCAGACTGTCCTGGTGGCGTAATGTGTGTTAAAATAGGGGACTATGTCATGCAACGACGACCTTGCCCATTCGACGCGCGTTCGCGACTCGGCGAGGCGCGATACGACCAGGCACGCTTGTCACGCATATATAGGCCGAGACGCGTAACCCTTGACGTTGACGGGGAATAAAACAAAATAACCAAATCAAGCGACGGCTGCCAAGCCGATTTTTTTAGTTTGTTTCTGTGGCTCATGCGCGTTAGTGGCAACGTCGACGCGGTCGGGCGCGGGACTTGACATTTACTTAACTATGCTTCTTCCACGAAGGTTGCTCTATCGTCAGGCAACGTTGACAGTGAGTGCCTCCTGCTTTTTTTTACATTTTTTATTAACCGGAAAAAAAGAAGGGGGTTATAAGTGGGCGTTCCCCCACGCGTCTCGCTCTGCTTGCGACGAGAAGCAGGGTGGAGTTGAAGCACTAGGGATTTTCTTCGACGCGTCTGGGTTATACCGAAGGCTCTATCAAAACGGACAGCCTGTATACGTTTACTGCAGTGGAAGGCCTGCGTAGTCGGTCTCTGGTAGCGCGACTAGAACAACTCAATTACGCTGCCCCGAATCCGCTTTCCTGATGCAGCAAAGCCTGTTTATAACGCCGTCGCTTTGTTTCAATTCTGGCCTCGGCGAAGTGTTTGACTGCGAAGCAGTATACCTCCAACCAGCCAAGAGGATTTTCCTGTCCGCATCAGGAGAAAACTCTCAGGCTACTGCTGGCTGCACAAAGAAACATATCCCAGGCTACTTTTGGCTACTGGCTCACCCAGGCTACACAAACTACCATGGCACCGCCAGGGATCGAACCTGGACCTGAAGAGATGCGGGGAGCTCGTCGTCTTGATTGATTGATTGATTGATTGATTGATTGATTGATTGATTGATTGATTGATTGATTGATTGATTGATTGATTGATTGATTGATTGATTGATTGGTTTAACGCGCCCACGCAACGCAGGCGATGAGGCGCGCCGTAGTGGAGGGCTCCGGATTAATTTTGACGACCTGGGGATCTTTAACGCGCGCCGAAATCTCGTGCACACGGGCGTTTTTTGCTTTTCGCCTCCATCAGAAAAGCGGCCGCCGCGGCCAGGAATCGAGCCCGCGACCTCGTGCTCAGCGGCGCAACGCCTTAGCCACTGAGCCACCGCGGCGGGTGAGCCCGTCGTCTGGCCGACTAAGCTACGCCCACACGTGGAGACGGGGACACAGACGGTGGTTTGGAGTCAGCGTCTGGGGAGGGGGAGGGCGCTTTTTGGAGGCGGCACACAAAACAAGAGTGAGGGGGAGGCAGTGAGAGAGATGACGCCATAACCGAGCGTGCCGCCCTCCTCCTCAACCTTAAAAAGACGCTCCTCTCCGTTTTCTTTCTTCCGACGTTGCGGCGTTCGGGACGCCGCCCCGACGAATCCCAGGTAACGGCTGGGAGAGAGTCTCTGGTTTCACCTTTTGCAGAGCCACGTGTGTAAATTCAAGTGACGTCGTATTGGTAATCGTTGTGGTGTCAGCTTACAGCTTTGGAGTCCAACCACCTTCACAGGGTGAATTGGAGCCCTTTTTTTAAAGTCCCCCCCCCCCTCTTGCAGTGTACAGAGATGAAATCATTGCCGCTTTAAACGAAGATCGCTTATAAAGAAGTCAACTTCCTGTTTCGGTGAATTCGTTATAAAGAGGATTTTCTGCATCGGAAAAGTCATAGAGGTGAGCGGTAGCCGATTATTTGCCAATTATAACCAACTGTTTCCCGACCTCCTTCGAGTTTTAACGTAAATCCTCGACACGGCGAAATTATCGGAGCAGGAAACTGAGTTCGTTATAAGCAGTACTTCGTTAAAAGATCACATTATTTGTGCTCAACAGGATTAGAAGGAAGCGATTTCGTTATAAGGGGGTTTGCTCTATTGCACTTCTCTCACGACAGTTCAACTATGTGTACGAGTGCCGGTGACGTCGAAAACGAAATCGCCATCGTTAGCGTCCTTTTGTTCGGATATCTGTGCACGATACGCAGCTCCGCTTACGTCGTTTTCAACTCGTCTTACCGGAAGTGACGTCACGCCATGTACCTGGCACTAAGCTGTCCAGAGAAAAGAGAGATAAATTGCTCGCGGGCTCCAGGGTAGGAGAGCACGCTCGCGCCGTTTCGGCTTGAGTCAGTTTTCCTTAAACGGCGACGGACAGCGAGCTCCGACGACCCCATTCGCTCAGACGCGGACATCCTCCCAGGCTTTGAGCCATTACGACAGGTGACCTGAATAGAAAGTACCGGGTATTTATTTATACGGATCGCTGTAACGCATAAGAACGGCCGGGGAAGTCGTCACCGCAGTCTGGCTGGTTATATGGCCCTGATCGGCGGAGAAGATTGCGAGGGGGACGTATAGGAAGAGCAGGGTAACCTCACTGGTTATAGCCCTAATCGGCGTTCGCGCTTACGTCGACGTTCCTTCCGTGTTGATGGTAATTGGCCGCTAACGTTGGCCCGACAGCGAAGAGGCGAAATGTAAAGCCGGTTTGCTGGGCGCTGTTACAATTAATGGCGCTAGTATAGGAGCGTGCGGCAGCAGACGCAAAAGCGGCACGGACGCGGAAGTTGACGAAAAACTGCGGCTGTTTGCCTGCTGATGCAACGAGTCCCAAAGCATTGCAGGGTCGTTGAGAAGGCGAGAAATTCGTGAACCAACCTTTCTAAATTAAGCGACTATCTTCAATCGCGATCTGCTTCCTGCCATCCTGTTCAGATACTTTTTTCTTATTTTTTTTTTGTATCTTCACCTCAGCATTTGCTCAAATTTGGAGGATGCTTTTAATCGAGTAAATACGGTACGTACGTGACGTTCCGCATAGACAGCAACTGGACCTCAACCCAGAGCAGGTGCAGATTGCACAAGCGAGACAACAACAACGCTGTGATTGTCTATGCGATCGTGACAGGCCCGCAGTGAAACGGGGTTGTTTAGTGAACGCCTAAAAGCGACAGCCCCAATAAAACCCGCGAACTCCATTCGGCAGCAGAAGCGCTGACGGCCAACGGTTGGCTATAGTCACGCTGCCCACGGAAGAGACTTCACTGCACACTATTTTCCATCTGAGGATGTCACAGTGATAATTGCATCTTTGAATAACGCGAACGAGAGAAAATGTAGTTCCTTGCGACACTGCCGGCACTTCAAAGCATTTGAACAATTTTCTTCAAACCTGGCACACGGCGGTGTAGTTTAGCTGGACGCCAGTCTAGTTAAATAAAACATTATAATTTCGACCCTGGGAACAGTGTAACTAGAACAGGTACAAAAACCCTCTCGGAACAGCGTTTAGACGCAAGGCATTAGCTTTGCTGTGGCACATATTTTTGCTTCCAAACTGCTTTTGCAGCTGACACACTTAGCTAAAATGACATTCGCTCCCATCACGTGAAGGGAAAGCGACTATCTTAAAACCGCCCGGCACACAGTGCCGCACTAAGCGTGCCCTATAGTAAGCGCTCCTATAATAGAACACCGCCCGTTTTGTGTCCAGCTTCTCGTCCTAAGGCCGCTGCTCTTGATCACGATTGTCGCGGGTTCGAGCCCGGGCGGCACGCTTTTCTGATGAGGCGGCAAACGCCGTAGTGACGAGATTTCGGCTCACGATAAGATCACCT
Source organism: Haemaphysalis longicornis (assembly GCA_013339765.2). Lineage (NCBI taxonomy): Eukaryota > Metazoa > Arthropoda > Arachnida > Ixodida > Ixodidae > Haemaphysalis > Haemaphysalis longicornis. The sequence goes on along the minus strand of JABSTR010001038.1, from coordinate 2,838,429 downwards.
GGGTGATCTTATCGGAGCCTTCGTACACACGGCGCGCCTCATCGCCTGCGTTGCGTCGGCGCCGGTAATCGACCCGCGACCTATCAATCAAGCAACAACCGCCCTTTTTGTCCCAGCTTTCTTCCGTGCCGACTGACGCGCTGTGGGTTTCATTTCAGAGGGTATGTTGGCTACGTTCATTCAAGGGAGTCCCGAGAGGCTTTTTCGGACTGAAGCCCCGCTAACGATTTGTGAAATACGGTGGACTTTCTTGGCTGGGAAATGATACTTTGTAAGCGCGGACACGATCTCAGAGGCGCAGAAGCAGCTGATGTGGGAAGCGGGGATGAACGACACTCCTCACGTGACATGCTCCACACAATGGCCGCCCGGCTAAGAAAATCGAAGCGCCGCGATGCTCCGCGTTTAAAATAGGTGGCAACTGTTTTAAAACATACGCGAAGAAACGTGAAAGCTCGGAAGTTGATTTATTGATTGTGGGGTTTAACGCACCGACGCTACACAGGCGATGGGACGCGGCGTGGTGGAGGGCTCCGGATTAAATTTCTACCACCTGGGGATCTTTAACATGCGCCGAATGTCGAACACACGGGCGTTTTTGCTCTTCGCCTCCATCAGAAAAGCGGCCGCCGCGGCCGGGAATCGAACCCGCGTCCTCGTGCTCAGCAGCAGAACGCCTTAGCCACTGAGCCACCACGGCGGGTGAAAGCTCTGAAGTTACACGAAGCAACCCTTTTGCATTTTAGAACGGGCGGTTGCGCGCTGCCGAACAACTCGACTGCTATGACGTCATTGATTCCAGGGCAGCAGAGATTTGGTCCTCCTCCTGTCTGTCTATCATTTTTCCCCACTCTCTTTTGAGACCGTGGCAGGATCGTTTTAAGCAGCGCACTCACGGAGCGGCCGGCGCTAAGAGGCCCCCTCAATACACGAAACCCGCCATTCACGGCGAGACCGCGTCCTTCACGGAGTCAGAGGCAAGGCCAGTCTCCGTGGGCAAGGCCGCCGGCTGAGATAAAGAGGCGCCGGCGGCGGCTGCGTGCTAGGCCAAAGGACCCTTTCGCTTTCTCCGCGCTGTTCTTGACCCAGAAGTCGAGCGCGCGTCGGCGCGCTTTACTCGCGCTCGGGATACGCCACCGTTCCACCTTGTCGCGACCGCATATCACCAGTGCCGGAACTCCCGCGTGGATTTATGTGCACACCGAGTGCGAGTAATCGTGTAACGCGCTGTCCAAATCCTAATTCGCGCTGCTTAACAACACGTGGAGACACTTTGGATGGATTACGGCTGTTCTTCGACGTGCCCCGTGTTATCCGGGAGCGTGCGGCGTCCCTACGTCTATCACTGATGAAGGCGGGGTCGAGAAAAATCGAGATTTAGTGGGTGGTCTGTGTAATTGCACATCAATTACGCTTTTGCTGTGAACATACAAAGAGAGCAAAAACACAAGGTCTAGGAGTGAAGGAAAGCAGAGACAAGCGCTTGTCTTTAGGGGCGAAGCACCTTAGGACCTCGCTTTGTCCGTGGCTTGTCCCTTGGCGTCCGTGCACACAGTGTTGCGCATGCGCTAGGAGCATTGGATTGGATTGGATCTATTTTAGATTGGATTGGATTAAACTGAATTGTATCGGATTGGATTGGATTGGAATTGTATATACTGTACACACGCGTTGTCACTCATTTACATGCGCGAGTGGGCAATGCCACGGGTGATTTGCGGTAAGAACGATCCCCAGGGCTTCGCCCACTCGTCATGATTCACTTCGTGGAGATGCGAGAATTTTTTTCCTTCAAATTAAACGAGGTTGTGTTTTGTCTTCGAGGCCCCTTTAAGTATCTTAGGACTGCCGCAGAAATAGTCGGGCATTCTCACTGAGGCGGCCAAGGTAGGCAATCGTCCTCGATATCGCACGCAACTGTCGAGATCGCGGACGGCGATACCACCGCTGCGGGCTCGCGCTTTTTTTTCTAGTTCAAGACCACATACTCGCCATGGGCTTCGAGACGCCGATATTAGGCTTGCCTCCCCCGACGACTCACGCGGCGATTAACTACGTAGCTACGGCTGCCAAAACGATTGGACTCGATAAAAAGCGAAAGTTAATTTCCGGGTCAAAACGGCGCCGCGCGTATTTACGGTTGTATCTCAAGGCTTCCATTCACTCTCGCAAAGCTATAGGGTCGCAAAGCTATAGGGTGCACGCCATTTATTAAGAAGGACTCCAAAGGGGAACGAAACGGTTGGGAAAGGTAAGGCGAAAACTTTCTTCGTTGCAATGAACGGCTCTATATAAACACATAGTGAGCCCGGATTTAACGAATTCCTCAATTATACGAACAAATCTGATTCCACGATATATATCCGTACTATTTTACTCTGCTTGTGAATTATCTTGCGAACAAAATTGATTGATTGATTGATTGATTGATTGATTGATTGATTGATTGATTGATTGATTGATTGATTGATTGATTGATTGATTGATTGATTGATTGATTGATTGATTGATTGATTGATTGATTGATTGATTGATTGATTGTGGGGTTTACGCGCCGACGCTACACAGGCGATGAGGCGCGCTGTAGTGGAGGGCTCCGGACTAATTTTTACCAAATGGTTATTGAGTAAGGAGTTTGAACTGTGTTAGCTAAAAGCGCTTGCTATCTCAGAATATCTGTCCTGTTGTACCGATTGTTTGCTTCATTTCTGCTATGTTGATTTGCCTGGTTTCACTATGCCTTGTCAGGGTGTCATCGCCTCGGCAGTCATTTATTTGCCTTTAGCCTTGTCCCCCGAGACAATACTTGAGTAAGAACTGTCTCGAATAAATGTAAACAACAACGCCTGGGGATCTTTAGCGTGCGCCGAAATCTCGAACACGCGGGACGTTTTCGCTTCCTCGCCTCGACCAGAAAAGCGGCCGCCGCGGCCGGGAATCGAACCCGCGTCCTTGGGCTCAGCAGCACTACGCCTTAGCCACTGAGCCACCGCGGCGGGTGCTGGCAACAAAACTGCCCACCTAACCCAGTTTTACAATCAAAGCCCTTATAAGATATCAGGTAAGCAAAATGCAAAAATAGAATAACGACTTCGCTCCAAAGGGCATGGACGCTCCAACATGGACTCTCGATTATGTAAAAAACCGTAAACCCCGCTACCAGTGCAGTGGAGTCGAAATATAGTGATGCTGCGCACTGTGTGCCGACAGCTATAGCGAATCTGACATATCCTTACTCACTACGTCACAAGGCCACACACCACGGCGGAGAAAAAACTTGGCCTGCTTGGTTCTAATTTGTAGTCCCCGTTTAAGTTGTTCAAATCCGTGTTTACGCTCGACATTCTTGTGATCTTTCGCTACGCTATAGATCACTAGCAAAGACGTCCACTAACCCTGTTTGACGACCAGACAGCGCAGCCTATCTCAGATGCTTATCCCGAAACACTGCCCTGAAGGTGGGGAGTGGTCTTCGAGGTCGTGACGTGCCAGGCATGCGTACTACGAGTAAGTGCAATGGCCTTCTAGCCGATTCAGTGTTTGACTGCCTTCTCCAGCGTATTATCGTCGTACTTGACCCATTTGTGCCAACAATGCCAATCACCGGACACAATCAGCATGATCGGACGATAGACTTTGCCCTGGACTTCTTCGAAGGCGACACCAAATCAAGGTCCTCTGAAGCGAAAGGCGGGTCCTCTCCTGGCTTTGTGAAGTGAGTGTGAGAGTGACCAGATGTGAGGACGGTGTCGAAAGATTTGGGTGATGGACACCCATTTTCACTCGTTCGAGTAGAAAAGGTTCACATGCTGTTAACATAGCACGTACTGATACGCTAAATCCACCATCTGCGGTTACAGATCCGTGAAATGTGTACTTACGCAATGGCGCCATCTATCACCGTTTGAGAGAACCCGCCGGCGAGTCACGATCTAGCGTTATTTTAGGCACTGTGGCATCGCAAGAAATTTGAATTTTACAAACGGGAATTACAGTACAGTTAAACTTGTCGCGCGTCACCTGGATAAGAGACCCGCCGTGGTGGCTCAGTGGCTAAGACGTTGCGCTGCTGAGCACGAGCTCGCGCATTCGATTCCCGACCGCGGCGGCCGCTTTTCTGATGGAGGCGAAAAGCAAAAACGCCCGTGTGTACGAGATTTCGGCGCGCGTTAAAGATTCCCAGGTGGTAAAAATTAATCCGGAGCCCTCCACTGCGGCGCGCCTCATCGCCTCCGTTGCGTCGGCGCGTTAAACCCTCCGATCAATAAATCAATCACCTTGCTAGGAGACACACCTTGTCCATATCCGAACAAGAGGTGGCATATCCTGATTCCTGGATCGAACCTTTGGGGACAAATCAATGACGAAAATCATTAAGACTAAGCTATTACTATTTGACTTTGGCTGCGCGCAGATCAAAACACAACATTCCCGCTTCGTGTTAAGCAAGCATCAGTAGATAAACGTGTCCGTCCGTATGATGTCCACTATTTTGGGGCATCAACCTCCCCCCCCCCAAAGTGGAAAAAGAAAAAGACAGGTAACTTTGTTTTAAACACTCTCCATGACTGCTTTAGCAGCCACTACAAGCGCACTTCACACTCAGCCGCCCCCGTCGTGCGTGAATGCGCGAAAAGCGCGCGCGCGCTTTTCCCGCCCGCTTCACGGCCACATCGACTAAGCGCGCGAAAATTGAGCTGTTACCGCGTGACGAGTGCACAACGTCGCATGCTTAAATACGACGTACCTCCGCTATCCCTCCGACGATCTTTTCCAAGGTGTTTCCTCCTCTCGCCCCGGATACACGCCGTTGCGTGCGCCGATAATCATCGACATCAGCGAGGACTTGAAACAGGAGCTCATTCGGAGCATGCGTCGTTAGCACTGATTGGGCCACCAAAGAAAGCACGGCGGCTGACCCCGACCTCGGCCGACTTTCACGTTCACACGCCCCGATACTTCCAGACCGAAGTCCACCCCTCCCGACCTCGTCGTACTGCGAGAGCCAACGCTGAACACGTGCCGCTTCGTTCGAGCATTGTGGCAACGCAAGGAGGTTGCTCCGATATCTCGAAACATCTGTTATATCGAAATTGGGAGCCCTTTGCTCGTGCTAGGCGTCATAAAGATGACGGATAAATGTCATAAATGTGACGGGTGCTGATCTGTAAGCATTACACATTGGTCGGTTTACACTAACGCCTGAACTTAAAGAAATTCGCCGTTTCGTTAACGGGAAGATCGGCCATGCCTCGTGGAGCCATACAAAGACGTTTAAGCCGCGAAATGTGCGGTTTAGACTAGTGGGCCTTAATCACGCGTTTTCTTTGCTTCCAAACTCTTCCAAGCAGATACGATAGCACCGATGCCGCCCTCACGGAAGATTGGCGCGTGAGGTCAAAACTCTAGTGACAAGCGCAGTGAGTGAACGAGAAGTCATAAAACGCAAGTAGTAACAGCAGCAACGAAACAGCGCAACAAACGGGACAGACAACAGAAGCGACGAATGCAAGCGCTAACAACCACTCATTTCATTAGAAAGTGTGGAATGTATAATATACAAATGTTCCAAAAAGTTAACCATACACATGAGCTGTGACAAAAATAAAACACAAAAAATAACGCAGACAGAGCGCTCATCTTGCCAAGTAACCAACTTACTTTTCCAAGAGCTCACATAAAACGTTCCTCTACGGTCGATGAAAGAACGCTTCGCAGATTTCGCGCGTGCGCTGGTCTTGGTATCTTCTCATGATTCTGCAATCGAAACTTTGGTCTTCGCTTATAATCCCGAGCATGTATCCCGTTCCAATGTTTAGTGAGCTGGAGTACTCCTTTAGCCCGCCGCGAACGCAGCGCCCTGTTTCACCGACATGTACGATCGCCAACAGGACTCGAGAATGTCGTATGCACGGCGGCTTCCTCGGAGCCACGTACCGAGGGGCTTCGCGTGATTCTCCCCGCATCTCTTGGCTTCTTAGTTGTTTACTCTTATGCAGAGCCCTCCAAGTTTTCCTTGGGGCGGAAAACAACAGCTGCACACCCGAGCCACTGACTGTCTCATTAAGCTGAGCCTATGTGAAAGCACGTTACAGCCGCTCTTCTCCTACGGCTCTCTTGCGAAATTACCCGCGCGGTAGTCTTCCGCGTGTCGCTCACAAGTTTCCTTGCGTTGCCGAAAAAAACCTGAACCGGAAACCAGACGCCGGAAATACGCATGACGTGTTTGTGTGGCCTCACCAAAACATTCTTCAAATGTGTGGCGGCGGCCCGCGTCACAGGTTTTCAATGGGCTTTCGGGAGCGGGATCGTACCTAAAAGGTCTAAATAAACGTCCAGAAGACGTCCATACGTCCAGAAAACGTGTTCGCGGCTCATAGGTCGAGTTATTGGAGCTCGAGACCTGCGGGCTCCTCATTTTTCAGGTCCTTCAGGTAAGCGTGCGGCAGGACTGACTCCGATACGTCAATGCCGTTGCGCGCCAATTCCAAATTTCGCCGAATGGGAAAAAGATGGCAGTCTACTGTGTCCCACGCGTTTGGTAGCACGTACACTCGCATTTCGGGCCGCACTGCGCGAACGTGATTGAGCTCTGGCTTTCGACTTAACCGCACGCCGAGTGCGAAAGGTCCGCGTCATTTTATTTCCCTAGAAACAAATCAGCAGGGAAAGAGTTCAACATTAGATCTCGCTTAAGAACACTAGGTATATCAGCAACACCAATCAATCAAAATTACGTATGATTCCCGCGAGCGCCTGTTACGAGGGCTGAAGTCTGGACCCAGCAGTTCCTTCCTGTGTACGTATACGAAGCCAAGCCAAGCCAATCCCAATGGGGTCAGCATGCGGAGGACGCCGCTGACGCCACAGGCACTAATAGCAGCCGCTCTCGTGGAGCGATTAGCGATCGCCGTGAAGATTTAGTCCAAGGCAATCGTACATCTCGCCTCTGAGAGCGCGCTGTATTACCCTGCAACACGTTGGCCGCTTCCGCACGCGTTCAATTAGGGAGAGGGAAAGGGAGACGCCTCGCTCGGTTCACGACTTCCCTTTGTCTACTTCCTAGATGTACAGCTACCACGTCCGGTAAACGACATGCAACACTCATTAACATTCCCAGCTTCATATACTACAGGCTACCCTTTGGTGTATATATTTACACATAATTGACCCACTCACGATGCTTTCACGGGTAAAGATTTCGACCGTAGAGCTTGAACAATCATGATCGTTCAAAGTCATACATTGTTAGACTATACATACTGATTAGACTATAACTTGATTGCAGTACAACACCCATAATAGTGAGCGTACCAGGTCACGCAGACGTATAACCTGCATATCAAAATATCAACTAAGTTTGAACTGTGTCAAGTTAAACAAACTACATTTCGGAGATTTTTCCATGTAACAGCAGGTGATACTCGTTGAAGTGTCTAATCCCTTAAAAATTTCCCTCTACGCTCTTAACCACTGTGAGTACGAGCTGCGTAAACTCAATGGCAATTTGCTGCGATTTGGAAGCAGCCATACTGCGAGATTTTCCTAAACTCCTAAATTTTCCTAGATTTTCCTAAATAACCATACGCACGCGTTAAATATTTCAACTCAATTGCAACTCTAAAAGTCATGGCATTACGTGTTGCGAATTTTTTATTGTCAATAGTTGCCCCTCGCGAGCACTTTTTTCTTTTCGGTATTCCGCGAGATGATGTGCTGCAGCCAATGGATTGGCCACCGATATACAGCCTATGACGTGTCAGTGACGTCACAGTCGAACGAGCGTCGGCCGAGCCCGCTCTAAGCGGCGCCGGAAATGTTCTCCATGCTCCAGATATCCTTTACCTACTCCTGCGGGCTCAGAATAATAAGCGCTGCTGCCGCTACAGCCAGGAGCGCATATAATACTCCGGCAGCGTTCTCCCGACCGTTCCGCCCGCCCCACCCCTTATTTTTTCAAGCTTGCTCGGACCTTCGAGAAGTGCTGCAACAACAATCACTCCACTGCGTCCTGGCGCGTTGCGGAAGTGGCACGGCCCACGGGCGCCAGGCGAAGGAACTCTACTTCCGGGTCCGTTTATACTTCGTCTTTTTCTTGTGTCTGCACCCTCCGTCACCCCCAACGCTAGCTGTTTGTTGCTTTGCTCCTTGAATCGGCGTGTAGTTTTGGGGGCGTTGAGAATTGAGTCACGCGTAAAGTTACTCCGCACGTCTCTACATTTTTTTTTATTGTTTAAATATTGTTGCGGAAGCCGTGAGGGGGGGCCCTTGACACGAAATGGTGCGGCAACACTGCGCGAATGAGCCTGTTCCTTCCGCTCCCACAGGGCTGACGTCCATCCTGTCTTTGCAGTGCGTTACGTACGCGCGTGCAGGCACCGTTAGGCTTAGCCCGAAATACACGCCATCCGGCTACTTCCGCCTCTTACGATCATTAACCCTTATTGCGAGTCAGACACGTGTATGCACACACACACACACACACGTCGCGACATGACATTGGACTGAATCCTACGATTTCTATACTGCACTTTCTGTGTAGGGAACAACAGTCCTATCCGGGAACTTCTTCCCTAGGTGGAAAGTGAAAGAATAAAGTGCAGTGCTAAAGTTCAAAGAGCTCAAAACGACCAAAATTAAGGCCTCTTGGTAGGTCTTAAATAACACTATGCACAGCAATTGCCTAGCTTAAAGATGTAATCAAGCTGGGGGAAACGTGCTACGGGAGCACATTATTGTGTGCTTCGTGGCTTTCACAAGGCTGCGACAAGATCGTGAGATGGAGTACAGCCACAGAAATCTGTATCCTTTGTATTTGCGTGTACCTCCGGAGAGGCGGAATAGTTGTTTTCAAAGGCGACTGTACACTGCAGGCGTGCGCGCGCGTCGTTCCGAAGCGGAATTGCGGGAATTAAGCGGCGAGGAGCGAGAAGAAGGCTGACGCTGAATCGCTGGTTTCATCGCACGAAATGAACACCATCTGCATCCAAATTGCAACGATGACCAGCAACCAGGAAACGTAACAATGAAAGTTGAGCAACAACCAGCCCTTTAGCAGGCTGGGACATCTTACGGACCGGTTATGCATATGATATGCCAAGGCACACAGGGCCGCCCCTACGGTATGCGTGTGTGCGCATATATATGAAGCTGGGCTTCCCTTTATTTCCGTACTCTGCACACGTTCGGAACCGTATTAGTGGGGCTGTCCACATTTAAATATCCTGTTCTCTTGTTGTTCGAGTGTGTCTGATGCTGCTGCACAATGGCCGATGTTCTATTTTAATTCACATTTTGTTGATCATATTGATCACGACCTTCAGCAATCGTTATAATAAGCAAACCTTTCTAACGCGGAAAACTGGAAGACGCGTTTTAAAGCCTCTTTTCCCGATTGAGGAAAACAGCGTTGGGGCTAGAGTGCGACCTGTTGGAACGCCACCGCTATGTGAAAGCTCTAAAGTGTACTGCGTTGAATCTCCTTCCCTCATTACCGCGGTGAAATTTTTTAAGGGGCCCGATGGAAGCATACTTTGAATTAATTCGACTAACATCGATTTTATTACCGGCTGCACCGGCTGTTCTACGACTGATTTTTTTTTCTTTTCCTGTTCTGTTGTTCGCCTACACTAAAATGCCTACGAGACTTCTTTAAACTTGGAAATCGACAGGGACGAATTTGAGCGGTTAGATGCATGTCGCCTGAGGCAGTGCCCCGCTGCTACCTAGGCAGCGTTCACATGCCGCTCGTAAAGCTTTCCGCGCAGCGCGATATCAGATATGGCCGTGCATATTTATCTGGCGGTTCTTCTGAAGGTTCACACTGCGTATAGATAACGCATGCGCGTCTTACGGCTGGCGTCGTTATTGACTTTCTCGTTATACAATCACTATGCATACTCGTTCAGTACGTAGGAACCTCATATGCGCTCTTTATATGCGCTCTTCTGCTTATGCACACGAACGGGCGCAGTGAAGATATTGCTCTAAGAAGCGCTGTTTAAACAGTTCTGGCGCACCTTTGAAGGCCAGGGGTTGCGAAACTCGTCAAACTTCAACCCCGTATTCGAAAGACACAGTGACCTGAATCCAAGTCACGAAACGCAGATATACCCGCATGCAGCGTGTGTACGCCTTTAGGGAACTTCGCCAGTTGAACAGTTCCTATTTATCCCAGGGGTCATGCAGTTCGAACCAGGAAGAGGCATCCGCCGAGAGCGGTCACTGAGCCAACGTTCACGGTGTTCGCCAAGCACATCACGCGGGAATAAGACGACCGGAACAGAGCAGCGAAAATTCGACAAATGTTCGACAACGGTGGACGAAACGTTGGCGAAGCTGAATAATGAACCACGTACGACGTTGTTTTTTCTCTCTTAGGCCGGCGAGTTCACCAACATTCCCTGCCGTTATACCGACGTCAGCCGGCTATAGAAATTCTACGTATTCGCAGCGTAACGATATTCATTAAAAAGCGCAATTAAGAGGCAAGGTTGGAAACGTGCGTTCCGTAATAGTTGTTGTCTTCCCTGTTCCTTGTTCCGCAATTATGCTAGTATTTCCACCCACGTCATCGCCATTTCCTTCCTTTCGGCGTCAACCTAACTCCAAAGTTGCTTTGCCCGTGTTCCGCGGACTTCGCACAGACGCCCCAGTTAAGCGTTACGACGTTCGCCCTTCCGTGTATGGGTGCTCTCCATGCTGCACACGGTACGTGTACGACCTGTACGCGACTGCGTACTTGGCAAGACCACAAAGTACATCGCCATCTTCATAAAGGGACTGGTATTTTCGGCAACTCGTATGCGACAACCGGCCGCACTATGCATTCTAACTCGAGAATCACTCTTCGCTTGACCCATGCCGAGACTCGCGAAGCAGGTCTTCGTCCTATGGAGGTCAGCGAGCGTGAATCGGCCCCCCCAGAGTGACTCAGGAAAATGGACGCGCCTTCTTGCAGAGTACCTGCAATTAAAGCCAAATATATCACGCCGCCGACGGCCACAGTGCACTAAAAGTGCGCCAAACGAGAGTTCCTCGCCTCTTTTACGAGCAATTGTTGGTTCTCAGCGCCCGGCGTGGACCAGAAAAAGCCTGCAAGACTTTGCTCACGTAGGGTTGACCTGCTGCCGCGTTGGACGAGCAGGGTAGTGCAGTGCAATAGGACGGCTTTCCAAAGGCGGGTTGTTTTTAGATAGCGATGTTAGCGCCTGCAAAGCACGTCCGGGGGCGGTGCGCTAACCCGCACTGTAGCAGCTTGAGAAAAAGGTGCTGAAGCGTGGCTTGAGTTCCTTGAATACTTTCATATTTTGCCTGGCGATGTGAGGAAACGTCAAGTAAAAAATGCTCAGGGTAACTCCTCTTCTGGCGGTATTGTTAACAACTGATCATGATTATGATGATGAAAGTGCTGATGGTTATGATGATAAGGGAGGGATCTTTCTCCTTTTCTGGTCCATCTTTTGGGCGATGACGATGCGCCGTGAAGTGCGAACGTACGGACGGACCGACTTTTACCGGGAGCCAAAGGAATGGTAAAAAATGGCACAAGACGACAACATACGCGAGACTATACGGGGAAAACAGAGCCCGGCCGCGTGGTTGCCGACTATGCCGTTATGGTTTGTGAATACGTCGTCGCCGGGGGAGGAGCTCGCAAATAACACGCTCTCTAACATTAATCTTTGTTCTCTGTCGTCGTCGACGAAATCAACTCCTCGAGTGTATAAGTCGCTAAGGGTACACCGCTCTCAGTCCGTGCATGAATTCCACTTTTAGAGTAACTCGTTTTCAGTCACTCTTCGCTTGTTCATTTTGATTCGCGGAATCAATCGAGCGTCCAGAAATATCCGCATTTCACAACGAGCGTAGCCGATGAAATTGCCAAGCGCGCGCCAAAAATAAACAAACAAAATCGCTCACTCGTACGCGCCCAGGCATATACGTCAACGTTCCAAGGAAAATCAGCGCGACGAAAACGGCCCCCATTCAAAGGCAGGTGCGCACTCGCGCCTTCTTCATAAACGGGCACCCAACGCGTGATTACAAAAGAAGAAAAAAAAAGAGAAGCTAGAAACGAAAAACGTCTGTCGGTCGCGGTATCGCACGTTTTCGCACTCGCGCGTGATACACAGAGTCAACTCGGAACGAGGAAAAGGCCGGGGAACCCTCAAAAGAATCGAAAAGAGAGGCGGCAGTAATGGGCAAAAGCCTACGGTCGCCTACATAGCCGAAGGCGACCGTTATACACCGCAGACCCCGTTACTCACGGCGTGCTGAGGAAAAGGAGAGGGCCTTCTTCCTCTTTGCCCTCCCCTCCATCCTTTGTTCACCCTTCGATCCGAGAAGGAACCGCCTGTTCTGTCTCGGTGTCGGCCGTGCAAGTTGGCCATCCATTTGCGGTCCATCGGAGCTCGCTTCCAGAAGCCAAAGCTCCTCCCGATCGGGCCAAGGAGTCTCCCCTCCCTCCGCGCCCGTTCGAAAAGCTCGCAGGGCCGCACGCGTGGAAGGCAGCAGCAGCATCATTTGCGGCCAGGCTGGAGGAGACCGGACAGAAAGGCGGAAAGAAGGCGCAGCGGGCCCGTCTTCTCGATTCCGGAATAGACAAGGCGGAGAAAGCGTGCGGCAACCCGCGCGCTGACCCGAAGGCGACAGCTAAGAATAATGTCTCTGGACCGCACGCGGCGGGGGCTTCCAGGTGCACCACGTACTAGGTGATTTAAATATACCGCTCCCTCGACGCACGCCCAACGAGAGATGTTGCGAGCGAACGCGCTGCTGTAGTGCCTCTGAGGTGTATTACGCAGCACTTTGAGCTTAGAAGGGCTGGACAAGAGGTCGTTGATATTATACGGCATTGCTACCAGAGGGTATAGGGGTGCCGTAACAGCCAGTGTCCAGCGGCAAGTCAGCCCGATGTTCGACTCGCTTAGGTTGACGTGTATACGATTGGCGCTTAACCAGCGCTATTCGGCTATTGCCAGTGCTATTCGGCTACTTGAATGTGCTTTATAGCGCCTAATGAGGTGATTGACATTTTTGTATGGTACAGGAAGTCGAGAAAAAATCCGCCGTGATCGGAAGCGGGAATCGAGCCCACGACCTCCACGACCTCCGCATGCACGCGTTATGCGAAACCGTTATGCCTTTCGCCTCTGCTTCTGGCGGATGTCCAGACGTGGAGGGCGTGGCACGGCCATTTGCATGACTAGCGACCGATCAGGAAGTGTGTTATAGGCAAGCGATGGTCTCCAACGCCGCTGGGTAGCGACAACGAGCTCGCGCAAAACGGTAAAGACCGGCCCAGTTGCGTGCCGTCGTGTGACGCGACTGGATATGTACACGTATGCGACGAGGAGAGGGAAATGCAAAGATTCTTGGCGCATTACGCGTTCGACGTTCACGCAGTCTTCGTCCGTGGCGCGGACGTCGTAACTGGGGCGCCAGCTCTGCAGGACAAATTCTGCCCGCGGACGGCCGCCCGCTTCCGTATTCTGCCACCCCAGAGACACGGAGATGCCGGAGATGCCCGCGGGTCGAACCGCCATTTGATCGGGCAGGCAGGCAGTTACGAAGCCGCGATACGGTACGGATAAAAAATCTGGTTGCATTTGCGATGAAGCTACGAAAGCTGCGTAACAGATGTGCGGGTGTGCATGCAGTGCTTTCTTTCCCGCTAAAGTTAGCTCCGTTTGGTTTGCTATAGTATGCCCGCAAAAACGTTGTTCTAGAAATCAATGTAAAAAGTGAGGTTTGGCTGCGCTATTACGAACTGTCGCGCGAAAACATCATCGTCATCATCGTCGTCGTCATCGTCGTCGTCGCCACCATCATCAGCCTGAGTCCTCTGCAAGACTAAACCTTTCCCACACATTCCTGCTCATAAAGCGTTATTCAATGCACCACCGCAGGTATCTACGTGCTACCCTGTCGGCGTTACCTTTTGCTAGGCTTTAGAGGAGGCACCCATCAGCATTCAGAGTACGGACGCACAGGTGCCTTGTAGCCGATCTTCCTGTACTTGCGCTCTCAGTAATTGATCGCACTTCTTGACTGACTGCACTGATTGGGTTGATTAGCCGTTTAGTAAATTATTGTCCAAGAAGTTAGCAGTAGCTTAGCTCGGCTATGCCAGGATATACGTAGCGTGAGCTAAGGTTCATTCACGTGTGCGTGAGTACAGTCTTTGTCAAAATTTTCTAGGCATGCGCAGGCAGCAAAAAGCTTATTTCTTGAATTCTTTGCGGTCGAGGAGGCTTGTGATTGGCCTAGAAAATTTTGGCAAAAGGTGTACATCCTGGCCGTTTCTCGAAGGTGGTAGGCAGCTCCTCTAAACAACTTGGTGTGAACAGGACCTCACACACCGCGCCGCGGCAGCGGCCGGGGCGGATACAAATCTTTTCCGTTCTCGTAAAATCTCGTTTATCGGCGCTCGCGCATTTCCTCACTGGCGCTCGACAAATCGCCGCCTGTTCCCACACTCCACGCTCCGCGCTCGCAATTCGCGGCACGCGCACGCGCCGTTCAGGAAAGGCCCATGCTCCGTGTAGCGTGCTATTTTAAATGCACGGCTCTCCATCCGAGAACACTTCAGCGCCGCCGTCACAGTACGCGTTTCGCTCGCAGCGCGCACCTGCCTCACGCTCCCTCCGGCTTTTGTAACAGCAGCTCGATGACAGCTCCCTCGTCCCCTCCACGTTATATATGCGCGTGGCGTACACGAGGGTGCCGACGCAACAGCCGGTGCTCTCGAGCGAGACTTCTATAGGACTTCTGAATAGGACTTCTATAGGACGTCAACCACTCCGCCGGTCGACGGTGTCTTTTAAAGCGAAGCTTGCAATGCCAGAGTCGTGTGTATTTTGTAGTGTGAGCTACACTGGCCGAGGTTGAGCAGTTTCGCGTGGCTCCTGGAGAGCCGTGCTGCGCATGCGCGAGGAGCAGTGACGACGCACGGCGCACAGAACGTGCTCGCTGTCCGACGTCTCTCACACATTCCACGCGCCCAGCGTCTTTGCCAACCTCCGTTCCGCACGTGGCGGCCCGGTCCACTTGATGATCATGCGAGGGGTGGCCGGGTGTTGAACCGATGGCTCGTGCGTCGCAGCAGCACCGGCGTGCGCCCTGTGGACCCAGCTTAGCTCTGGGGGGATCGGTGACGCTGCGCCGGAGCCGCTTGATAAATATACGTGTGTACATAATGCGTATACCATGCGTGTGTGTGTCACTGAAGCAGCAGTAAGCATGATAATCAAGCTAATCCTAGGACAACCAGGAAAGCTAAGAATAACCAGCTGAACCTTAGCTCACGCTACGTATATCCTGGCATAGCCGAGCTAAGCCACTGCTCATTTTTTTTTTTTTGGTATCAGCGAACAAAAACTCCCAATGCTCCACGTGTCTTCGAGGCGCCAGGCGTTCTATAACGGTCATCGCCGAAGTCGCACGCCGTTCGAAACATGATTTTGACCCCAAGCTTATACGTCTCCTCTCCTTGACATGAATCTTGAGTACATTAGCTGGTAGTAAGGCTCTATTTTTAGGATAAAAACATGATTCACACCTCAGGCTTATTCGTCTAATCCCTCGCATATGCATCTTGTGTAGATTAGACATCAATAGGCGCCATTCCCACAATCGGTATACAGTCATAATAAAAGTGTGTGCGTGTCTTTCGATTACCGCCGTCCAGGCTCAACAGAAACGAAATTTGCTAATACCTTTCGCCTGAGCACTGGGAGACGTCTATGTCGCGTGCTGAGAAGCTTCGCTGGCCCTGCACCTCTGCGCAAAGTGAATGGCTCATATTTTTATACTACGCGGCCCTGGGGCGGGTACAAACCGGCGTGGCCACGACGTCGCGAGTGCGCGGCTTTGTGTATTATTATACGGGGACAAGGAAACCCGGAGCGTACGCGTAGTGTACGTGAGGGGAAGAAGATGGGGGGAGGCGTATTTACAAAACATAACGGCTGTAGCGCCCACCGGCTAGGTATACGGGGAAAAGCGCCCGAGCATCGTGTTTGGGAACCGTCGTCCGCCGCACGTCGGCGTGATAAAAGCGCACGTTGTGTTTTTTCTCGTAAGCGCCGGGAGCGGACTGAATATGGGGCGCGGAGGGAGAAAGTAGTTATCTGACGAGTCCATAGCTGCAACATTGTGGCGCGTCTCGATGCTTCCCCGAATGCTTCCGCAGCGCGCCTAGTATAACGCAGAGGGAATTGCGTTTTAAAGGGACCCTGTACCGCGCTGCGCCCGAGAGGTTTCGCAATTTTTCTTGCGGTTACTCGACGTCCTCGCCAATTAATTTCAAAGAAGTTATGTGTAGTAAGTGACCCTACATAACTCCATATTGTTATCCACCAATACAGCTTCGCTGCTCTTCCATTTTTACCGTACTGGAATGGTTCTAAATTTTAACACGAAAGTGTTTTATTCCCGGATACACAAAGATTTCACTGACGTCAAATCCGTCACGGAAGTAACGTCAGTACAACGGAGCAAGCGGCCTGTAAAGGGTGCACCTACGTGCACCATTTACAGGGGTACGTACCCTGCACACAGGGGTAACACAGGGGTACGTACCCCTGCACACAGGGTCTTCTTGCAGGGGGAAGCAACCTTTAGTACTAAAGAGTACGTTGTACTTAAGGATGTTTATTTTCGGGTTTTATATTTTAACACGAAAGTGCTTTATGCAGGTATACACCAAGATTTCACTGACGTCATATCAGTCACGGAAATAACGCCAGTACGTACACCTTTGCCGAAGCGACCCGCCAGCAGGACATCGCTCGCCAAGCACACCCACAAGACAGCCGCCGATCCGCAAATCATGCTCAGCTGCAGACTTCGCTGCGCATTTCACTTTCGTGTTTTACCGATTCCTATGGAAGAGGAATCAACCAAGGTTTTTTTTTTTTTTTTTTTCGTCGCGTTGGCTGGATGTCCGGCGTTGGGCCTGTACACACCGCCACGTGCTGACGCTCCAGCGAGGCCGAGGAATTAATCGGTAGGGTCGAGAAAACGGGCTAACGGTCGTGCACGAAACGGGGGCGAATGCTGTTGGCATATTTTCCGGGGCCCTTCAGCGTGCGGAAGTGCGGCGAAACGAGAGCGTATCGCTTTCGGACATTTGGTATCTTATCGCGTCCAAGTAATAAAACCTCTACCGTCGAAACCTTCTAAACATCTACAAGGCGTACAAGCCTCTAAGGGTATAAAAAGCACAAAAAGTTTTATTTTCTAAATAGTCGTGGAGAATCTAAATGTTTTCTAAATAATCTAAATAATTCTCTATCCTGGTCTGGTCAACTCCTCATGGGTATCACGACGGAAAACATCTCATCATCATCTAATCATCATCTTCTTCTTCGTCGTCGTCGTCATCATCATTATCATCACCTGCCCTGGGTTGGAGTTTTGGGTCACGGGTAAACGAAACAATTTATTTGTCGCTACCTTAAAAGCGGCCCAGGACGCGCCGTATGTATTCACGCACCAGATCTGGCCGTCAACTTCCAAGTCTCTGCGACACCATCCTCCGCTCTCCAACGCAACCGCGGCAACGTCCCGTACCACCCACCACGTCCCCACACCATGGCCACACCAGTAGAAATTAAATTGCAACGAAAACAACTTTTGGCGCCAAGAAAAGAAGGAAGACATTAGCTGCGCAATGATCGTTTGCGCATATGGTAAGCTCGCCGTGCAGGAAAGACACGTGACCGCAGCGCTCCCGCGTCGTGCCAGCCAGGTCTTCGTCCTCTTCTTCTCTCGACGTTTGCTTTTGACCCTTCTCGCGGAAGAAGCCCCTGCTAGACTCCCGCCGGGGGCGTCTTCCGGTTTCCTCCAAGTCGCTAGCTTCGTAAATAAAGAAACGGCCGAGAGGAGGGCAAAGACGCGCTCTTATGACGGCGGGAAAAGCCGAGGAAGTTGTGGGCTGGAATACCGGGAGGTTCGTTTGGCTGCATTTTACTGCCCCGTGTACTTCGACGCGCTCGCGCTCTTAAAAACGCGTTAGTGTATAGCTATCCGAGCCAGAGGTGTTTGTAACGGTGCATTGCTATTGCTTATATTGCTCCGCTACCCGGGAGACCAAAGACCTTTAACTTGTTTACACTGCGGGGGCAGCCATTCGTGGGTAGGATGTGACTGGCGCAGTCGACAGGACGATAAAACTCAACTGCGCATGCGCAATGCAGCCCAGAAACAATGTCAGGCGGAGACACCGGAAGCGTTGGGTTACTTCCTATACCCAAAGGCCGTTCTTTGTGGGCCCATCTAGACGCTGCAGACAGCCACAAACTTCACACCACGATACCCTACTGTTCCCCTGGGTCTACAAGTCTTCAGCTGCTGCATATTCTACCCACGAGTCAGGCTAAGCCGGGATACAAAAGGGAGCACTGGTGTCGGCGTAGAGTACTGGTTAAGTCACTTGCCTACCTGCCACTGCGCGTCCCTGGATTCGAATCTAGGGACGCGCAGTACTATAGGGGTACTAAATTCACAGCGGGTTCCTACTTAAATGTCTATATCAAAGTCCTCGGGTGAGGAAACTGACTTCGTTATAAACGGTAGTTCGTTAAAAGCGGAGATGACTCTCCAGTGCATGCGACTCCAGTGAGGACAGCGAAAAAGTTGAAGGGAGAATTCGAATAAAGCGATTTCGTTATAACGAGGTGCGCATACGTCACGGCATCCCCCTCTTCGTCGTTATGACACGCCCCTCAATCTTAAAGGGACCCTGCAACACTTCCGATAAACGCTTTCACTCTTTCCATCGAGTCTGGAAGCATTGTGAAAGCTGTAGGTATCGCCAGCACGGAGCGGCACTGCGTGATTTGCGCGTCGCAGCGTATCCGCCTTCCCTTTCTGCTTTGCCATTCTGGCTTTCTTTTTTTTTTTTTAATGGCTATCGAATGCGTTCATTGCGGCAACTGAAGAAAAGCCGGCCAACAGCCGCTACACCACTGTGATGACGTAATTCGAGCGCTCGAAGAACGCCAAGACCGGGAAAGAGAGAAACCTTTCTTGAGCAGGTTTCGAAGTTATCTGATGGGCATATAGCAGCAATTTTTGGCTGAGGTACTTTGCGACCTCCTATTCCAAGTGCTGGGATGTGTTTGTTGACTACGCTCTGGAAGAATTTAGCATTAAAAAAAAGTTTCAAAAAAGTGTTGCAGGGTTCCTTTAAACTGCGGCGTAGTAGACTCAACACGAGGGAAAGACGACGACCGGACGACGCTGTACTCACGGCTAATTTTGTTAATAACAATAATAAAAATAAAAATAAACTCACAACTAATAATAGTATTAGTTGAGTGTACAGCGTCGTCCGGTGGTCTTCTTTCTCTCGTGTTGCGGCTACTACGCTGACCTTCGATATGTTCAACCAATACCAACTTTGCCCAAATGTCGATCCTTTTACGCCCGTCAATAACGCGGAGAAAGCGTAGCTGTGAGTTGGACAGTAGTCCCGCCCATTCATTACCGACAGTGGCGTGTCACCCCGTTTCTCGTTGCGTCACGAGCTCACGTGCATGCCGCCGTTGCCGACTGCCGCATGACGCGTGCGCGCGGTCCTCACTTGTGAGCTCGAGTCCCCGAAAAAACGGCGTGCGTTGAGACGATAGCTCTTCGCTTCTTTCGAAACAGCGGAAGAAATGTTGCATCAATTACGCTAGTTTGCACACTGTAGATACACCTATATTTGATCTCCAGTGTGTTTTCTGGGTACGTTTAGCTTGCACTGCGGTGCGCTACGACGCGGGCGACTATGCGTAAGAGCTTTACGTACATAATGGAACACAGAGCGCTGAACTTAACAAGACGATCACAGCATAAAAGGAAAAGGACACATGAAACGGCTTCGGCAAAAGGAAGACGTGCAGTCGGCGTCAAAAGTTTGTAGCCAAAACCCCGTAACACCGGCGCAAGTACAAACAACAAGCATTCGTGTTACTCATGCCTACCTGCCTTGTAGCCAAAACCCCGTAACACCGGCGCAAGTACAAACAACAAGCCTTCGTGTTACTCATGCCTACCTGCCAAAAACCATACCACTGTCAATTTTACTCAGTTTTCTTCTTTATGTTGTTGTTGTTGCTGCTGCTGCTCAAGTGCGTCGGTATTCTATTTAGTAAGTTATCATAAAAAGCCTTTGGGGGATACAAACTTCTGGTGAAGACTGTACGCTACCGCTCGGGGATAAGCGGTGCTTCCGCGTGAAACCCGGGTCACTATACAGCCAGACGCGTAGCCCCAGTAGTCTGCCAGCTCGCGTGTGTACTACGCCCAGCATTCGTACCCAAACGAAACGACGCGTGCGCGGAAGCTACGCGCCAAGAGCTGGCCTCCCCACCGAAGTCCCCGCGTGCTCTCTAGGTCAAGTTCACATCGCCCGGACGGCGGCGCGCCCACTCGAAATCGCGCCAGGCAAAAGAAAGAAGGAGGAAGAAACACCAGGGGACCCAGCCGGATCTTCTCTCTCCTCCCCCATCCTCCTCTTGCGCTTCTCTGCCAACGTCCGCGGAGAGAGGGCCAGAGGAAGAAGCAAACCCGGTTTCCTACTCGCAACATCTTCGCCTTCTTTCGCTTCTTTTTTTCCGCGCTGCTTCCTCGCCGCGTAGTAGTAGACCAGACCGGTGCGCGCGGTTTAATAGAGAGTGCGGAGTATTATAGGCCAGCGGGTGATCGCGCTCCCCTCCCTCTTACCACCATCATCATCATCATCATTATTACCACCCGTACGCGTCCTCTCCTCCTCTCGGCGGCGAAAAAACCGGGGCATTCCATTCCTGCCGGTGTCCCACATTCCTGCGCCGGCACACGGGGAGGTTGGGCCAGACGCGGCGATAACGAGGCGCACGTGAGCCGTAGCCCAGATATAAGCCGTTAGTGAAGCGTGCAGCCAGCCGAACGCCCGCTCTCTGTCTATCGACCCTTCTCGCGGCCGGCCGTGCGTGCGCGTGAGTGTACGTTTGAGAGGAACAGGTCCACACGACGAGGCACGCGGAAAGCGCGAGCAGTGGAGCGCCTGGATAACGACGATTCGACTTGGGATGCGCATCGAGACGCCGCTGTAAGGCCCGAATTGCGGGTCTTGAAGCGTGAGAACAGGATCCCAGAGGCAGTGATTGATTGATTGATTGATTGATTGATTGATTGATTGATTGATTGATTGATTGATTATTGATGATTGATTGATTGATTGATTGATTGTGCGGTTTAACGCGCCGAAGCTACACCTGGGCTGTGAGGCGCGCCATAGTGGAAGGCTCCGGATTAATTCTGACCAGCTGGGAACCTTTAACGTGTGCCGAAATCTCGAAACACGGGCGTTTTCCCTTTCCGCCTCCATCAGGAAAGCAGACACCGCGGCCGGGATTGAACACGCAGCCTTAGACTCAGCAGCACAACGCCTTAGCCACTGAGCCACGGCGGCGGGTAGAGGCAGTGATGCGGCGAGCCGAGGTGTCGGGTTAAATTAGAGCCACAAATCAAGCGTTGCAACGGTGGGCAGGAGCGGACGTCGGTGTGGAAATGGCAAACCCCGCCCGCACGTTACTTCGAAATGGGTTTAGGCCAACGCGTGTTACGTACTCCGAAAAGAAGGCAGCTTACGATCGAACGAAAATACCGCAACCATGCACGCAACCACGGGTAAACACCGGCCGGACGTTGCTGCTTCGCTGGTTAACCATCCGTACTGAGTCTACAGTGAGCGCATTTTTTTATCGCACACCTTACGTTTAGCGCATATGTAACCCGGGCTTCTAGTTTGTAATCACAGAATGTTCATCATAGTAATCACCATCATTGAAACGGAAATGGGATCAGGATAACAACCATGTTTATCATAATACGGATGTATACACCTTTTGACTTGTTTGTCTTGAGGGAGCAGCCTTTCCGACAGTGGGCTGTGATTGGCGCAGTCGACAGGGCAACGCAGGCCAGGACGTGTCCTGATCTTATCAAAGATTAAGATATGGCATGGTGTACTATATACCACACATTATTTTTTCTCGGGATTATCCCAAACACGCTGCCAGCCTCGTCCGGCTGGGCTGTTATAGAGCGAGCCCGCACGCACTGAGATTCACTTCGAGGCGGCCGGGGTTCTCGAACTCCGTGCCAAATTAGGAGCCTCGACGTCGAACCGCGGCTTCGTTCGTGTCGCCATTAAGAGAGGTCGGAGGCATAAACACGCGCCAATCGCCCAGCCGGCTCACAAAGCGGCGCCCGTGTATCTTGCACCAATTTACAAAGTATGACAGCCGCACATTTCCCGTTTCCGGTGCGCACGCGATGGGCCATTTATCGAGCGCCGGCGAGAGAGAGGGGGGCGCTGACCCGACCCTTCCCACAATTCCTCGCTCCCATTCGTCCCCACGCACGAGCTGCTAACCCGCTGAAAGCGAACTCTCCTCGAGCGTGTGTATTAGGGGCTATCCTCGATCGTGTGATGGGCTAATCGTGGTATGGTTAGGTAGAAGCTTGCTTTGGCTTTTCGCCCAGGTTTTGAGGGTGCTGCTGCTGCTGTTGCTGCTTTCTGGCCTGGTGCGCCACTGGGTTTTTTCAGTGAGTGAGTGAGTGAGTGAGTGAGTGAGTGAGTGAGTGAGTGAGTGAGTGAGTGAGTGAGTGAGTGAGTGAGTGAGTGAGTAAAAGAGTGAGTGAGTGAGTGAGTGAGTGAGTGAGTGAGTGAGTGAGTGAGTGAGTGAGTGAGTGAGTGAGTGAGTGAGTGAGTGAGTGAGTGAGTATTTTCTGAGGCGGATTTAGCCTTGCACAAAACTACCGACACCATATCGACACCGTAGCGACACCATACCATACGAAGGACACGGGGTGTAGTCAAACCCGGCTATAACGAACCCGGATAGAGCGAATTATGCTATATATCGAACAAAAATAATTCAGTTACAGAAATACATGGGAAACATATTCCTTATAACGAAGTTCACATCCGATATATCGAACTCTGCGCGCCTAGAATGGCCGCCGAAATGCATGTTCTCGGAGCGGCGATTGAGATGTGGATTGGCCACGACCACGGAGCAAGAGCCGCGACTGCGACATTGCGCCTCGCACGGTGCGACATGACTACCTACACTTTCCGTAACTGCTTCCGACGCGCGGGACTCACGATAAAACCCGACCAGTCAGCGAGTCCGTACCAAAACAGCAGCATCGGTGAACTGTGGGAAGAGCTCGTCAACGTCAATGATGTCGCGAGTGAAAGCCGTCCGACGCTTATAATGAAGCGCTTTCGGCATTCGGTGTGCTCCGCCAATGCTTCTTCTATTTTCGAGGACGCGGACTCGAACTGGTGCAAACAATGTTTCGTGTAGAGAACGCTATGCTAGTTGAATCCGCCAAAACGAAAGTGAAAACACAAATCACCGCTTTTTTTTTGCTAATGTGGAAATTAGCTTTATTACTTGCAATAAATGGATTATTTTAGGTATGGTAATGGCTACTTTACTGTGTTCGTTTCTGCATGCGGGAATGGCGGAGTTGGGCAGGAGGGTAGACTCCCGCGGATTGCGAACTCATAACAATGAGCTCGTTATAGGCGGGTTCGGCTATATCGAACTATTGGATATATCGAACTAATCGCGGTGCATATTGCAGTTCGCTAT
This sequence comes from Haemaphysalis longicornis, assembly GCA_013339765.2. Lineage (NCBI taxonomy): Eukaryota > Metazoa > Arthropoda > Arachnida > Ixodida > Ixodidae > Haemaphysalis > Haemaphysalis longicornis. Next base: position 2,814,784 of record JABSTR010001038.1, on the reverse strand, counting down.
AAACGGGTTTGACTACTACAAGACGCGTGCAGCTGCAGCCACATTTATCCAGTTTGGTTGCTCTGTGGTGATCGGAAATGGGATATGGAAATAGTTGGGCATACTCGATGATTCAATATACGAAACGCACGACGCATAAGGAAAATTTCGAGTTCTTGTTCACGGCGCAGTCATTCGCAACGTCCGAGTTCAATGTAACCGGGTCCGACTTTGTTACAGACGCGCCTCAGTCTGTCCTCTTTTTTTTAATTTAGCAGGCTGAGATCCCCTCATCGACAGCAAGGAGAGTGCACGAGTAAAAAACTTCTGTTTCGACGCGAATTGTGCGCGAAACGTGCACAAAGTAGATGAACGCGAACAAATAAAACAAGCGTATATTTGATCGTGCTTGAACTCCCACATTTAGCCTTTTTTTTTCTTTCGTAGAGAGGGCTTGAAAGACGCTCTCCATACATTACCTGAACGCTCTAACGTGTTCCAGCAAAGACCTCTTATCAAAAACAATGACAAAAACGCAGTTCGCTCACTCGTTCTTTCAAAACAACGCTGGCTATCATTCTCATGAGTAAAGGTCACATGAAGACAAATAGAGATATACAACTCAGACGGAATGACAGCTGTGTCTGCTTTACAACGGTTACAAAGGCTGAGCGTTATCACTCAAGACATTTCAGCCGTATCATGCGACAACTGGCGTATAGGAAAGAGTGCCGGAGGTTCAGGCGCCCTAGCTGCCGCCTCCGGGTAGCGTATGTACCTAAAGCATACAAAACCACCCGAACTGAAATAAATAACAGCCTGAACGAACCTGAAAAGGTTGAAAAGCACGGTGTAGAAAAATATTCAACATATGTATTCGAAACCGACCTAAAAGGGGAAAACCCGCAAAAACGGCCAAGAAGCAGTAGCTAAAACTGACCAAAAGGCAACGAAAATACAAGAAATTCCATTTATAATGCATAAAGATGTCACAAATAGATTTTATGCGTGATAACAAATGTTATTATTCAAATAAGACAAACCCTTCAAAATGAAAAAAAATATATATATGGAAACGGGCTTTGAAACCGGGTTAGGATGTTTGCTTCGCAGGAACGAAACTACTGCCGGAGTTTTGACGGACGGCTTATTTTAGCTGCAGTGATGTGCATCTTCTTGGATGACTCATAACTTTTGTAGGCTGTAATAAGTGCAGTTTTTCATGCAGTAAAGAAAAAAAAAAGCACAACGAGACCAAGCGGTTCTGCGCAATTAAATTGAGGGCCACATGCACGTGGTCATAGCTTCAAACATGCCCCTAGATGGCGCCATGCGTCGCTTGGCTGTGCTGACTAGGAAACGCCTATACGCCTCCGGTTAGGTTACGCACTCCCAATCATTTAGAAGGAGGTGTGCAGGAGAGAAGAAGGTTCTGCAGTTGGGGGAAATAACGCGAACAAAGAAGAACAATACACAGGAGCTCTGTACTCGAAACCAGCTCCTTTGCTTCTTTATTTGCTACAGCAAACGTATGCGAACCAGATGCAGATTTTTTACCGCCTCCTGGAAGAGAAAACAGCGAGTGCGTGAGGCTGTACGTTCAAGCGCCTACATCCTTCGTCTGTTGGATTGTACCACGCGCGGGTCGAACATTTCTCTACGACAATCAGTCGGGCTTCGCAGTAACGACGGACATCTGAGACAAACGCAGTTCGTGCGCGAGGATGGACGAGGGCATTGCAACAAGACGGGAACTATTGATGGGACGTGGAAAGGCCTTCGCCTTGCGCTGGACACAAGCAGGGTGCTGATGGTGATGACGGTGGTTGGGGTAATAATGAGGATTATGATTATGGTTATGATTAAGACGGCGATGATGATGTTAATAACGAGGGGAGGAGTGCGATGACGACAACGATGATGATGATGATGAGAGTCAAGCTTGAGTTATAACCGTGCCAACTATTTTAGTTTCATTTCTTAAATGTGTTTCTTTAATTACAGAGTATACAGTTTATCTCGGTGAGCGCCCCTTTCCTGGCCAATCCCCCTAAGTGGAAAGTGGTGGTGGTGGTGCCACCACCCCCACCGGGAGGAGGGGGGGGGGGGGAGGCAATTTTTCAGTTGAGAAGGAACTGAAGAGAGAGGAACTGGGGATATTATTGAACTCAGCGGGGAGTTCACCGTCATGCAACCTAGTCCGAGGGAGGGGTAGTGGGTGGGGGTGACAGGATAGGAAGGAGAGCAGAGAAAAAAGAAGGAGAGAGAAAAGAACTCGATGCAGCACCACCACCACTTGACCGAACTGCAGGCCGCCCACTAGACCGACAGTAAAGCACCGGGCCTCGTAAGAAAATCCGAATACAGTTTCGTGGAAAAGAGATCGCCACGTATGCGAGGGATGGGTACACGAGGGCGATTATAGTGTGACTGTCGATCGCGTAGCTCCACGACTCCCTCCTGGCTTTTGCCACGGAGTCCGGGCTCCTTTGGGCCAGCGCGTCTTGGAGGCCGCATTTACCGCTTCCGACCGGCCCTTGACCTTCTCCCAGTAGTGGGTCACTGCAGCGCCACCCTTGTCTCACAATAAACATTTACTCATCGTCATTATTTCCACAATAATCACTGAATATAGAGGAAAGCGTCGCTTGACCTGCGAGCGTTTGCACTTGTTTATTTGAACGAAAGCGGCAGAAAAAAAAGAAAGAAAAGCGACTACCTTAAGTACTGCAGCGCTCCACGGCAATGCGTTACAACCGTAGAATTGTTTAGACAACGCGTCAAGTTCAGCTTGGGTTTAAACAATTTCGCCGGCCGTTAGCGCAATAGAGTTCTGGATTGTGCAAGAATTAACGACAAAGAAAACGGGAAACACAAGCTCAACTTGAACGGTGCCCGTACGGTGTTTAACCCCCTAAAGACTTGAGTCTATTTTTGCGCTGATTCCGTTTAAATCAATGAGTGCGGTCTTTTAAAGCGATATTTGTCGGTTCAAAGCAGTCACATGTCAAACAAGCCTCTCCATTACAGTCGAAGTTTTTGTAACAATTTTAAAAAGTTGGGCTCGTTGCGGGTTCAGTACCCGTCCCATTGCCTCACCCTTGCATAGTTGTTCTTATATTCTCTGTATTGGTTTCTTTAGCCTGCTATAAAAACCCCACCCCTCTCTTTCAACCCTTTCGATACGTTGGCAAGTGAACTTGCCTCTCCCACTTTCAACCTTTTCTCAATTTAAACCTTGATAGCATCTTGACATGTTCTTGAGTGCGCTGCGCATGCGCGGTTGAATGATCCTGTCGGCTGCGCCAATTCAATCGGCGTTAGTACAGCCCAACGATAAAATGGGTGCTCCAAGGACGAAGGAGCTGAAAAGGTCTATTGTGGCATTCGATTACTAAGAATCCCTAAACTCCTAGAGCTTCCAACGCGAGTCGTCGCATTAATTATGACACGGCAGAAACGTCGTGACGGTGCTCATTCATTGTAGCCCTTAAAAACCAGACTGCCAACTTTTCCTTCTCATGTTTAATTAATTGGTGGGTACATAGTAAAATCATTTACACCCTTCAGGGTGTGAATCACTGCTTATAACGAACCACCTTACATCCTACGATAAAAACAAAACAAAATACCCTCTAGGATTTTTGTAGTTTATAACACCCTTACCAAAACCACAAGAATACACCCTTGTAAAGGGTGTTTTATCGTTAATTACACCCTTTCAAAGGGCATTTTTCTTTGTTTTTTTATTGGATGTAAGGGACAGAAAGGGTGTAAATCATTTTACAGTGTGCAGCGTAACTTCTACATGACAACGGTAATACAGCAAACAGTCGTTATAACCAAATCCTCAGCCCCAAATCACTGTATAAATAATACCCTTACACTCCAGAATAAAGACAAAATAAAACACCTTTCGGGTGTTTTTTTTATTTGTACACACCTTACAGCCTAGCGAAAAACACATAAATACACCCTTTTAAAGGACGTTTCATCGTTCATTGCACCATTTGAAAGGGCGCCGTATAACCTTACGATCAAAATTTCCATCTTGGGAGCTCAGTTTTGGGACTGCAGAACATTTCGCAGTCGATGCAACCGCGAATATTTGGCCAACAACTGTATACTCGGACACTTATCAGATATCAACAGTAGAATCCCGTTAAAACAGGCTTTAAGAGAACGAAAAAATTTTGGTCGTATTATGATAAATTGTTATTAAGAGGACGCTTTCTTGAATTCGCCAAAACCCAGTTCGTGTTAACGATACTTCCATGTGTTTCGAGTCGTATGACCCGAACTATTACGCCGAATTTGTGCATGCATATTAGAAATTTTACATTCCCTAAACTATATATATATATATATATATATATATATATATATATATATAGGCAGCAGACCGGATCGAGACCTCAAATTTTTGACGAACAGTCCAGTAATAATTCCAGCAATAAGAAATAAAAGGGAAAAAACGATAGCGCCACAGGACAAAGCAGCAGCAGCTGTTTGGATGTCCCAGCCAACGAGAGAGAGAAGGAAATTGCAACACACTGCCGGGAATAATAATGGCCTCCTTCCTATTCTTCTCCTACATGTGACGGCACTCTGCCGTCGAGGGCACGTATACATACACGTATACATATACGCGCACCGTCCAGCGCTGCTGCGGGCCGAAACGTAGAGCTACGCTCGTCGACGCCAACCTCCCTTTTAACGGCACCGCGCTCGACAATGGCAACAGCTGCTCGAGATTTCCCGTCGCCGCAGCTGCCTTTAGCGCTCGGTGGCTCTCCTTTCCCCTC